>VYXD01006933.1:726629-782736 GCA_013397195.1 Hylia prasina
TTTTTTAAATAAGGTCTTGTAATTCTAGAAATGGCCAAAAAATAGACACCACAAGAGGAGTGAGAAAATACAGGAAAAGAGATTAAGGTTTCAGTCTTCAACATAAACTTTGCCTTTTACTCTAAATAAAACAGAACTAGTTAAACAAGTTAAGCTGTTACTTTGTCCCAGATGGTTTTTCTGTAAGAGTGTGAAATAAGATTCAGTTTAGAAAGGGCAGATTGTGCCTACCCCACTGTGGTTAGCCAGGCCACATTTCCTGGCTCCTCTTCACATATTCCCTTTGGTGTAATGCTGTGATCACCTCTGTAAAGAAGCAGGCAGAGCTGATTGCCAGGCTGTGATGGTGTCTGCAAATGAAGGCTTCTGAACATTCACAGGAGTTTCAGGTTTCACCTCTGTGGTGGTAAAAGCAATTCAAGCTTGCCAGCTAGCTGACATTTGTGATGTTTTGTTCTTTAGGTGGTTATCACCTTCAGACAGTAAATACAGCATATCGGTCACCCAAGTTAGTTAAAATTAGAAATATGTTTATATTTGTTTGAAAATGGGTCTTTTACACATGTATTTTGTATACTTATGTAGAACATACGTGAAATATATGTGAAATATATGTGACTAAAAATCACAAATAATGATGTAAGTAAAAGATTTCCTGCATTGATAAATATATGCCTGTCTGAAAAACAGAATCTGCTTTGATTGGTGAGCAAGAATGACTTATTCCAGAAGTATTTCATGCAGTTTCTTCATGAACAGGAAAAAATCCTTCTGGAAATATTCCTACGCAGTCAGGCAAACAAGAGGTCTTTGCTGTTAATACCATTTTATTGGGCTATTTTACGACTGATAAGTAGATTGTATACTAACACTCCTCCCACTCTATTCCTCAAGGTAAACTCAACCTCCAAGTTTTCACTGGGAAAACACACAGATCCAGCCAGCTTTGTCCTAGCCCACCTGAGTTGCCAGAGCAGGGCTCAAGGTGTATTAACTGCTCTGTCACCTAATTGTTTAGTGTTGCTTAGTCCTAGGAAGAAAAAAACTCTACATTGCATGTGCAGAGGGCCAGGAACTCTGGAGAGAGGGCTAGGAAAAATCAGAGAGCACTCAGCAGAACAAAGAGCTGCTTCTCTCATCAGTATGATACCAGCTTCTGTAAAAGTTAAAGTTCACAGAAATAATAAGCAATTGAGTTATTTTTGAAAGAATGAGATATATAAATAGCAGAATGATTATATCCCTTCACCCAGCAAATAAAAATCCAATGTTTCTACAAATGCAGAAATTATGATACTGTAACTTTTTCACTGTATTCTGGATTGTGCATGTAGTTCACAGGGGTGGATTTTTTTTCAATATAATTTATGTGGAAGTGCATCAAATTCTCTGTGCTTTTCTTGAAAGCAATTGGACTATATCTCATATTGGCAATAAAAACATGTGAAGAAACACTTTATTCCCTTTTTGTTGCTAAATAGGTAATGGCTGTAAAAACAAGCTCACAGTTGCAGTCCTTTGTGCAGCATTCTCACTACTTCATACATTTTTTATGGTATAGTCAATTAATCACTGAGAGTATATATTTGTTCTTTAGTACATAGCATAATTTCAATATTCATTGTATTAAGAGATTAGTGGTCAAAGTTTTTACATAAACTTGAAAGTGATCAATTAAGCTTGCATTTACTGCAGGAAATATGACAGATTCTTTTATGTTTAATAATTGCTTCCTTCCAGGTATTCAAAAGATAAACATGCCTGTCAAAATTTGATTTCAGCGTTTGTCTGGTTACAGTCCAATGGTATTTCAGGCCTTATCTGTTGTTTGATTGCTCTTTATTAGCCTTTAAGAACAGTTGTTTCTCAGATGAGTGACCTGGGACAGTTCACTCGAGGCTCGAGATGCTGTCATTTAGTTCCAGTCATGCTGTTAAATAAAAGATTGGTTTCTCCAAGTGTGACAGCACATTTACTACAAACTGAAGCCAAAAATGGTGGGTGGCACAAGCATGATCAAAGAAGCCTCTCAAGAACAGAACAGAACAGAACAGAACAGAACAGAATAGAATAGAATAAGAATAGAATAGAATAGTTCAGTTGGAAGGAACCTACAATGATCATTTGGTCCAGCTGCCTATCCACTTCAAGGCTGACCAAAAGATAAAGTGTGTTGTTAGGATTATTGTCCATATGTCTCTAAAACACTGTCAGGTTTGGGACATCAACCACCTCCCCAAAAAGCCTATTCCAGTGTTTGACCACCCTCTCAGTAAAGAAATGCTTCCTGACATCCAGTCTGAACCTTCCCTGGTGCAGCTTTGAACATATCTTACAAGATCATAAACTCTTAAAGTGTTGCATTATATGTTTCATATATCATTTAATTATGGTCAACATAGTTTATTCCTATCCAAGGAATTACTCTTAAGAAATAGTTAATTACATGTAAGATTTCATTAACACATTTTATATTAATAATACTCACTATTTTTGACCTTATTTTTAGTATAATTACCCAGGATAATGCATAATGAACAATTCTGAGCCAACCAGGTACACTGTTCTGCACATCTGCTTTATAACCATGATCATGTTGTATGTCATTGGTCACAGCAGTCTTTCAGGCAAGAAATGCTTTAAAGAATAAAAAGAAGTTGTCTCCAGGAAAATTTAACTCTACTTGCAGCACTCCAAAATATTTTGAGTGACACAAAAAGACCTCTAGAATAAAGAACTGTAGATTACGTAGTCATTTTTTCTTTCCTGTAGAAAGTGTGCAGAGAATAATTACAGTCATAGACACTTGTAATATGAAATATATAATTGCTAGTTCTCACTTTATAAATGGCTCTGCAAGGAAAGAGAGAGGAGAGAGTAATGGAGTAGAGAGTAAGTACTTAATGGCACAGTCAATGAACAACTGTAAGCGCAGTGGGCTGTGTTTCCTAATTGTTTGCTCTTTTTTTCATCTGCATAATACTGTTGATCTTTTTGAAACAGGTCTTGGTAACACCGATAGTAATGATGTGAACTGAGAAACAAACCTACTCACTATCCTTTAACAATATTAATATGCATGATGGAACACAGTGGATTGCATGCCAGTTAAGTAAAAAGTAACTTGTCAAGACTATTTTTTGTGTGTTTTCTTGGACTGTATTATTCAGTCAAACCTAAGCAACAGGCAGTATCTTGTTCTATATTTAAAGTCTGCATGCCATAAGCTTCTGCAAAATCTCTGAAGTTCTCTACAGCTTTCTGATACATTAGTTTGCTATTTATCATATTTACACCATATTAAACCACATGAAGCCAGAAGACAACTTGTCCTTCTCATTGTTTATGTTTTCCTTGTGTGTGTACCACTTACATATAACCATTCCCCCAAAAATCATACAAAATCCAACTTAGATCTGAAATGGTTATTCTTTGTGCAGTTAAATGAAATCCAGGAGGAATGATTTAGTGATCCAAATCTACCTGCAGGCAGTTTGTTGGCCCTTTATTTTTTTTACCTTCAAAAATCCAAATGAAAATAATATTATGTTTAAACAGTAAACCATAAAGACTGAAAACATTTTTTCACTTTCTTTTCCTTCCTTTTTTTTTTTTTTTTAAGAGCTGTTCAGATGCATTGCACTTCTAAACAAAGCTAATAGGTACTGAAAAGAGCAAGGAATGCTCTGATCCCTGTGTAGTGGAATGCTATGAAACCCCAGCTGCAACATGCATGCTGTTGTACAAATGCTAGCAGCAATCTATTAACAGGATTTCCACATACTCTACTCCCACATTCAACTCACATCAAACATCAACAGATGCAAACACAAAATACACACTGATGTTTACTACTAGAAAACTTCGATCTGTGGAAACAAATTCTTTTTTGTGTCACAACAGTAAGTTTGGCTTTAACGTTATTCAGCACTACTTGTAGTTTTAAAATTTTGAGGATGGTAATAATTTGACCCAAGTTATGTAAACATATTCTGCTTTTGCATAAAAAATATTTAGTTTTACAAATAAAAGATGGACAATGGCTATGTAAGCAACAAATATGCAGAATAGGTTCTAATTTTTTGATGATCACAAGCTAAATTGGATCCAAGGCTTTCAACTACTGAAGAAGAAAAATAGCCAGTAGGAACAACAAAATTATTCTGTTAACTCTGATATATAAACAGAAGCACTGTTTGTAAGACACAGAACCCAACTTTCTGACTTCCTAATCTCTAAGACTGTGGGATGTTTGTAAGATGCTTACATGAGAGATACAAGATTGATCAAAGGCCTGGGAAACTTGGTCTGTGATAACAGCTTGACAGAACTTACATTGCTTAGTCCAGAGAAGAGGAGACCTGGAGGAGGAATTATAACTTGTTCAAAACTTCTGCAGGAAGAGGAGTAGAAGAGGATGAAGATAATTTCAGGACAAGTAAAACTGTGAGAGGATCTGTGGGAGTGTCTCTGTACAAAGGCAAAGTGGTCTGAGACAAAACAGAGCATGATCTTTTTCATATTTCTAAGTATCTCCCAATGCCTCAACACGGGCGGGCAATGTGTCTGTCCAGCTTTCTTTTCCCCGTCTTCACCTTGCTGGACCACCCCTCCCATCCCTCCCTACCTGACAGAGAGGTGGAGCTCTCCAAGGGCACCACTGGCCCCACTTGTCAAGGGAACAGCTTCCTATTTCTAGTCACTTTTCCTTGCCTTGTGCTTTGCTCAGCCAGGCAACAAATCTCTTGGTTTTGGAGAAGAAAACATTTGCGCAAAATATTTCTTCCTATTAGAAGATACTAGAAAAAAAATGGTTATTCCACAGGTTTTACAGCTGGTTGGATTCATCTCCCATTTCCATCTTCACTCACACTGTTTTTCTTAAATTCAGTCATTTAAAAGAGTAAAAATAATGCTGTTACACCTGAGCTACAGTACTGCCACAACAGAAGTTGCAGTCAAATGATAAAGAAAAAGGCAATATTTGAAAACTTACACTGTAACACATTTGTTTCAGATCCAGAAGAGGAAATATTTGAAGGTGAAGCTGCATTAATGTATTTACACCATTAAGGGTCTTTCCTTTCCTTTCTGTTGAAAGTAACTGTCCTGTCTGTCTCAGATTTCTCTCAAGATGAAGCCGGTAATGCCTGATAGCATCCTCCCTTTCTTTTCTGGATCCAGGAAAATTCCTAATGAAGTCACAAGAAAAAATTCCTCTGACTTGAGCATGAAGTTAAATTGGGGTTTCTTGGGCTTGTGGTGTAGTCTTGGACAAGACATAAACCCTCTGTCCCATAATTAATTTAACTGCATGCTGCCTTTCAATACTCTAACAAACCAAGTCATTAGTGCATTTGGAGTGTGTAGTTCTTTTATGCTGTATTTCAAGGAATTCAAAGCAAAGTCTTATTTTAGGTAACTATATATAATTATAAAGCTGTGATGTTAGAAGCAGATAAGATCTGTAGTGTACACAAGGCTATTCTAGAGTTTGGGGTTTTTTACTATATGATCTGGAAAATGGAGAATATATGATAGGGACTGGCTAAAAACAACAGCAATAATTTTCATTATATTTGCATTTTTCCTTTATAATAACTTTAAACTTTATCATACATGGATGCCATAATACTGCTTTACATTAAATTTTTAGAAACTGAAAGGAAGGATTAATTCCTTAATATACTTTTGATAAAAGAAAAAATACCTTTCATAAGCTAGAGATCTTTTCTTCTGACATTCACTAAGTTATAGACAGGGAAGTTCCAATTTCTAAGAAAGTTTATAGGGAAAATAATTAATTATATATATTTTATATATATATATACGCTCAAATTTTATTTCAGCTGAAAGACAATTTAAATACAGAGAAAGAATTGGGACACTACTTGCTTACAAACCCAAGTTGAAGCTATATCCTGTAACAATGTTATTACTCTGATCAAATAGAATCAGGCTTGATGACCAAAAAGTGTCTAATTATTTTTACAGTGTGGGACAGGTCTGTTTGGTTAGGAGGATGGGAGAAAATTGGTTAAGGAAATATTCAATCCTTGTTCCCAGGCACCCAAGGTAAGTATCATAACCAATCCCTGAAATTTAGGCAATGTGGGGAATTGTCTGAGACTCACCTGACTGAATTAATGTTTACTACAACAACACAAACATATGAGCTTAGGCTCTTTTATATACAGCAGAGATCTGGCCAATAGTTGATGGATATGTCTCATCCTAAAACTCAGTCCCTATGTTTGGTCAGATTAATATTTCACTACATGGCATTGATTGTATTTATTCTATTGTATTCTACTGACTACAGAGGGTGTCTAGGTGACCCTGGGTTACCTGTGTGACTAGCTCAGATGCAGATATCTACACCTCAGACATCAAAAGTTGCACAAATGAATATTGGTCTTTTGATACTGTGAGCAGTGGTTTTTTTAAGGTTAACTCTCACATCAAACAGAACTAATACCAGAGCAAGAGCAAGGCACAGTTTAAAATATCCAACTGACTAGGTTATTTCTTGAAATAGAAAAGACTTTTGGGCAAATCTTTGTTCTTAATAATTCAAACAAGAAATGAAATCAGCATATTTAACACTATAAAAGTTTACTAACTATGGGACTACCACAGTTACTATTCTGATGTGAATGACCTTTAAAAAAATTTTTTGAAGGATCCCCTTTTCATTCCAGTATGGTACAGGACTCATTTGAAAAGCTCTAATAGTACAAAGGGATGGACAAAATGTGCTTTGCACATTTCAGTTCCACACCATTTTTTTGCTCCAGTGTGTGCCTCCAAGGTATAATTGAACATCTAACCCTTTTGATCCATCTGGTATAATATATACACAGAGTGGGACTAATTTAAAAGGGGGTTTGATTGACTGCAATTTACATATTCATATAGCTTTTTGCTGTCTGCTTAACATGGCACACCCTTACCCAGTCCCTTGGCACACTAATTAAATCAGCCTTAGATTGCCTTAGAATTTCTTACCCTTAGACAATGAAGGATAAATTCAGAGATGGACTATCAGATGAACAGGGAATCCAGTGGGGATATAAAGCAGTTTATATGCCTGGCAAATTAGTTAAATTGAGATTACCATTTGTGGAAAATGGATTTGTAGAGAATTCTTAAGGTTTGCATACAAAAACATATTATATGTGTTTGTATGCAAATATGAAGAATTATTTCATTTTACAACTGCAGTTACCTTAAATTTACACAAAACTTAATTCCTGAAGGTGGCAGCATCCTGGCTAAATGTCAATACAGTCTTCAATGCATGCAAGACCCTAGAACACTGCCGTGAAATTATAAGTGCTGGTTTAGCAGTAGTGCCACATATGACCTTTTAACACATATAACTGGGAGTATGCTGTGTGCTAGCAATTGTTTGAAGTATTTCCTATGTTTTTCTCTTGATCTGTAAAATTTAAAAAAGAACCCTTTTTTCCCTTAGATGTCTTTCAGCATTTCATGCTACTGTTTTTCATCAACTGCTGTAAACATTGCATACAAAAAATTAGGATTTGGAATATTTTTACCTGATTCTTTGTTTTGCAAGGGTTATTTTACATAACACAGGCACTTCAAAAGGAGTCACAACACAGAAATTTTGTCTTCTCTGCACACTTTAAAACTCTCTTCATAATGTAAAATGACCACTGTAGTGAGTTTCTATTTGTCTGCAAGGGGCTCTGTTTATTTTTGTTGGGTTTTTTCCTCCACTTTATTCCTTGTAGTTACTACCCCTGCCTGTGTAGACTGGCTGGTTACAGTAAAACAAGGGATAAGGGTTTCATCTGCCCCTGTACATACAGAGGCATGAATCAACTTTTTTACATAAGCCACTTTTTAAAACTGCCTTTAGTAACAAACACTTGAGATCATATTGAAATCAGGGGAGAAAGGTTCCATTAAGCTTAAAGATCATGGGATAAACCTTTTCTTTGGCTAGACTCATATCAGAAAAAGCAGAGGAGTTACAGGCTGCTGTTGCAAAGTCCTTGGGACAGCCAGAAGGAATTTCACTTTGTCCCCAGAGGAAGACAAGCTCTATTTCATCCCCATCTACTCAGGCTTTTCAGAGAGTGTGAGTCCAGCCTTTCACACTTGGGTAAGCCGGGCAAACCACCCCATGCAGGATGGCATTGCTATGGCAATATGTGGGCACATTCCCTTGTGCTTCCTACTGGAAGAATTTACATCATTCCTTAGTAACGGCTACACCTAAATGTTGCAAACTACCCCCTAGCTCCTCTTGGCCATTTTCTGGTATGCAAAGCATATTTTCCAGTCTGACAGGACCTTCTCCCCGCTGTAGCACAGGCTCTTGGTTGTCAGGTTCCTGGAGCAGAAACCTTCAGACCAGTTTTCTGTATTTGGTTTTCTGCTCCAGGAACCTGACAGCTGAAGAGAGTGGCCTGCATTCCCTGTACCTCTCCCAGTGTGCTGCTCTCTCAGAAGCACCCACCAGCCATCCAGCTCCATAAAGCACATACTATTTAACTAGGGAAAAAAAAGCACTGAGGAGAAAAGTCTTAAAAAATGTTGAAATAGTGTGAGTAATACTTAGTTTACCTGCTTGTTATGGTTTTTTTCCACATCAAAATTCTTTCGAGGGTTTGTCTCTGTCTTGCCCAGTCTTACATCTCTCAGTGATGAGATGGGTAAAATGCTTTTTCTGTCATGTCAGAATGGAGATTCACCACATTTTCAACTTGTCCATCTTCTTACACTTCCCAAACATGACCAAACTAGTCTAAGCTAGTCCTACAGGGCAATACTTCAAAAGGGTTTTTTTCTGCTTTAATTTTAGTATTGCAATTTACCCTCATTATTTTTAGTTCCTACCACAAACATACCTTGCATAAGGTAAGTCAGGAAGGCTTTAACCATGAGCTCTGTAAAATGTGTATATAACCTCAGTAAAGTCAGGACTTTTGCTATTGAATGGCTCTGCTCCTATAACATCTGCAATATTAGCACAGATGAAATGACACTGGTGGTGGCGGCCTGCTATTTGTGCTGGGAATTTTCTGATGCAGGATTTCACTACAAAAAAAATTTTATCACTTCTCTCTGACTAAAATACAGCTGTCAGAGATCCACTGCATTACCCCTGGCCCCAGCCAAGGTAGAATTCTGCCAAGACAGAATTAGCTCATTCCTCATGTGGTTGCACGACTGTCAGTATTATACCTGTGGTTTTATTTTCACCTTGGCCACTTTGCCCTCCAGACGTGTTTGGAGACTGAGATATGAAGACAACATGTCAGAATGTGTAGCAAAGAAAACTGGAGTAACTGAGAGGCATTACCTCAGCTGATGGCAAGTGTTACTGACCTGCCATTCTTAGTAATCATCCCGATAAAAATAATTATTTCAAGGAGAAAACATATATAACAACAAGCAAAATTAAACTGAGTGGAAATTAGGCTTGTGACTTCCTTCTGTTTATGAAATAAGCTTAGACTTGTAGAAGAGCCCTGAGTGTAGCAGGGAGTATAAACTGGGCTGTGCCCAGACACAGCAGGGTCAATCACTAGAACAAAATCCTCCCTCTGCACCCTTCTGCAGGGGGAACTTGTCTGTGTCCTGCCTCTGTGTCCACTCATGCCTGGTGACTGTCACACAGAGAAGGGGGGAAGCCTACCAGCTCTTTACTTCTCCCTCCACTGCTTTCTCCCTAAAGACCAATACCTTCAAAAATTTGTTTTCCCTCTACCTTGAGCTTTCACCAAGACCAGGAGTAGATAATCCATAAATACTCTACGGAACATTTAGATTAATCTGAATGATAAGAAAGTTCAAAGTTTGTCTAGTTAGTTGCTTAAAAGCCTTTCCAACAACTGATTTAAATCCTTGTATTTTAAAATTAATTTTAAGTTTTGCCTGTTTCATGTACCAGATGAAACTCTGCCACTGTACATGATATGGCTGGGGTGGAATTAGTTTTCTTCATGGTGGCTGCTGTGGAACTATGTTTTGGATTTGGGCTCATCATATTTTGATGAGTGGAAGTTAATCTGATTTATTGGAAGAAAAAGTCAACACAATTACACAATGAAGCTTTTCCAGCATTCACAGGTTAAAAGATGTGCAAGGCTGTTTTAAAAAAGGTAAACAAAAATGTACATGATCTCTTAGTCACAAATAGAAAGCTTTACCTTTACAACTGGTTGCTGCATCTACAAAAATATTCACAATATTTTTCTAATAATGTGAAAGCAGCTAGAATTCATCACAGAGATTTTTTCCATTAAAATTATAAATGACACCTTATGACAAAAGATAGTACAAGTACAATGTAACCTTCATGTAAAAAAAATCTTTTTAATGCAGGTGCTTGTGCTTGATGATCTAATACACATAAACAGATATTGTAAATTTGTAAATATTTCCTTTTATTAATCTAGAAGTAAAAAAGGTGTACTGCACTGAATATTTATTTCTGTGTTCAAAAGCATGTTGGTTCTTCTACCCTTATGGACTTAGAGAAAACCTCCATAGGAAGTGCTTCAGTTGTATCTGAATCTCCAGTATTAAATAGATATTAGGCTTTCATGGGAACGGAGAGCTTCAGAAAATGGCTTTTAAATCAGGATGACTTGGCTTGGGAGTTTACTCTGGCTCCCATCCAAGCAGAAATATCTAAAAGAGCAAATTACACCTCCACACCCAGTTAGAAAGTCTTCAGGTATTAAGTTGTTTGTTAAGTAGAGTCATTGCGTTAGTAATTTTAGCTGTGTTTGTTCTTTGTGGAAGGCAACAGGCTCTTCCAGATAGTTTCAAAACACAGCAGGGCAAAACTTGATCTTATTAAAACTGAGTTTCTACATGAACTGTTGTTTCTCGCTTCACAGGCTTCCTCTGCTCTTCTCAGCCAAACTTATTGCTAGTGTATCTTTCTCTGTAAAATATTTTTTTGACAAGCATTTGTTTCAGAAACTGCCTTAAAAGCCTTTGCTTTAAGGAAAACAAGTAAAATCACAATTTTCACAGCAGACCCATTTGTTTGTCTTTTTAGCATTGTTATTTTATATTTCCCACAAATGGAATAAAAAATGTACCTCTCTCTGCAGAAAAGTCCTCTTACTTCTTTTTTTTTTAATTTAAAATTACAAGGTCAATAAACCTGATAAATGCTTTTTAAGCTTCCTTAGACTTCTAAATAGAAGGTATTACTTAAAGCTGTAGCTCAGTTTTATCCATGAATACCTTATTCATGGATAGAAGTATGTTAAGAATTTATTTTCTGAATATGTTTGTCTTCAGAGAGCAAGGGTGACTTGGTGATTACACTAATAAAAATTTGTTTCACTTGGCCTTTTGCTGTTGTACTGGGAAATTTCTCTTAGAACTGTCATCTTTGCTCTGCATCAGCAATGAAACTTGCCAGCTAGTTTCAGTGAAGGGCAAGATTCTAACTCACAGAGGAGTAACTGGAGGTAGAGTTCAGTTCAAAGGCTGATATATATGTAACCTACAAGCCCAACTTGTTCCTCTGGCTGCATGGGACTCCTCACAGGAGGAGGAAAGGCAGAATTGTGTTTTGCAGAGGGAAACAGTGCTTTAACTTACTGTATGAAACCACAATGCAACCCAAAGGAAGTCTGCTGCGCAGTGCCAGGTGGAAATAACCTTCCCAACAGAGGACTCCAGTGCAGTGTCATGCCCTCAGTCACCTGTGTATCTTCAGGGTGTCTGCAGACTACTGACATAACCTTGTGAGAGATGAAGCTGTGGCAACCAGACATGCAGGAATTGCAGGCACAACTCTTTCAAACTTCCTCTGCCTTGCATACCGCTGCAGAACTGCCGTGCAGGCTCCTTTCCCCTCACCAAGGAGCTCGGCTGTCCCTCAGGCTCAGTGACTACTGCTGACACCAGCCAGGGCAGTTTGAATTATGCCAAGATCTCAGGGGTGATTCATCCTTCTCTTGTCCATGCCTCAAAGCATGCTCAAAATCAGCATATTTCAACTCACACATGGTTTCTAAGCCAGAAGACTTTCAGCTGCCATTGCTGCAGCTCGTATGGTTATTTCCAAGTTTAAGGGGCATGAATGCCTCCCTGTTGGCTGAATTTGTAATCTGCAAATGACAGGATAGGTTTTCTTTTGCCTTCTCAGACCTCTGTGGAATTTCTTGTAAATTCAGCTGCAGCATAGACACCAGAGCTTGTTTTGCAAGATATGCAGAAGAGGGTTGGTAGCATAACTAAACACAGCATAAGCCTTGAGGCTTCTTTCCAGCCAGCTGTCAAAGCTTTGAAACTATCGTGCGTTTAAGGCACTGAAAGGACCATGGAGCATGAACCTGATGGAATGCATGGTATTCATTTATCTCTGGAAGCTTGCATGTCCTGCTTGATGAATTACAGCTATAAAGTGAAAAATGAAAGAAGCTGCAAAGGAGTAAGAGCTTCTGCAGTTATAAAAACTGCTTGAAAACTGGTGTTCACCAAGCAAAACTTTTGATTGAAAATACTTTAAGGGGTGAACAATTGATCTTGTACCTGACCAGATTGCACGTGATGATGCTTGACTCCAGTATGATTTCTAACAACTGCTCTAGAAAAGGACAATATTTTCCATTTCATGGGTAGTGTGAGCTCTGAAGCTGAATCATGAGTAGATGTCTGACTTTGTGTCATAGGGGAAGGGTACCAGGAGAGGGAATGAGCCAGAAGTACACCCTAACCACAGAATTTCCTGCTTTTTTAGGCATCAACTGTAGCTCTGTGCTAAGTGTCCACAAAGTTTTGCAGATCACTAGGCAACCAATTTGCAGCTAATACTGTATGTAAATGACCTGTACTGCAAACTTCTTAAGAGTTAAGGGTGGTTTATTTGTGTATTTTTTGTTAATTTAGCCAAAATGGCAAACTGATTCTGCAAGGTGACTGCAAAAGCAGCTGAAGAATTCATTTAAGCACCCAGAAAACACGGTTTAGAGGTAGATTTGCCATGCACCTCACTTAAGTCATACAGCATTGTTTCTGTAGTCACACCATGTAGAATAACTCATGTAAATGGAAAAATACATGTAGATTGTATTTCTTCAGAGGGATGGAAAGCCAGCTCACTGTAGGTCTTCAGCTGATGCTCTGTCTTGCTGAATGTCATCACCCTGTGCTCCTCCTGTAGTCACTGGGAGGAGGTAAGTATCTCCAGCGAGTAATTGAGAATTTGGACGCTCTGATTCATCATCTACAGGAGAGTGCCCATCCAGTGGCTGCCCAGAGAGGCAGTGCTCCTCTTCACTTTATCCAAATTAAGTGTTCAAAGTTAAATATGCTAAAGAGCTCTCCAGACTAGCCAGGGAAATGCCAATGTTTTCTTCCATCTTAATTTCCTTTTCTGTCCTGGAAAGCAAGTTATATGGAATTTGTATTTAAAATATGTGCACTCCCTTCTGTAAATGAGAAAAGCATATCTAGACTGCCACAATATCTTTTTCTCACAGAAATAATCAGGTTTATTTTACTTATTGTTATCCCCAACTGCATTAAGACTTTATCCAAATGATTTTGGGAATGGTTTGGGCCTACTCAACTCCTTTCCTCTTTAGACATAAATTTTATGCTCCTACAGCTGGAGTTTCCAGTCTTACTGATGAATTCAGTTTAGGGGATAGAAGGAGACAAAAAAACTACTCCTCCTACTCCTCCTCAGATATGCATATTGCCTCTCTGGTTACCTCCTTCTGGGAGAAGTAGCTTCTATGAGGGATTATCTTTCCAATGAAGGGTTGATTGCATGGGGAAAGGAGAAGAGTGAGCAAGCACACTGTGACCTGGTGTTCAAGGGACTTATGGTGGGTAGAAAGGGAATAGCTTAGGAGTGTTCAGATACCAAGTCTAACATCCCCTCATCAATCACTCTTTGCAAACAGAGACTGAGGAAAACATCTTGCAGCTCATGGCTTCCAGGAGGAACAGCAAGTTACGCCTGTTGCTGGTGTTACAACTTGTGGCTGGGGGCAGAAAGGTCCATAGATATTTTCATAGGCCACAGTTACGTACATGAGTAGAAAATTTGGTCATTAGAGGATTCTCTAATGGCTCTTCTAACTTCAGTAAACTAAGCAAGATTCCAAAGCTGAAATCTGTATACTAGAAAAACACACGTTGTAAATGCAGTACCAATTTTTCAGATGGAAGTAAAATAAACATCAAACAACCATAGGGAGCAATGGAATCTCCAGCATGCAAAAAGCCTTGCATCAGGATCAGATATATTCTGAATTATGTACTTTGTTTCTAATGCATGGCAAGTAAAATTATTGTAATGGTCCCCTCTAGCCTTAAAACTATGAACTGCTTCCTCTGGTGCAACAACCTAACTCAGCAGGCTGACAGGAGAAGGAGTTTATTGCACCAGCCCCTGCTGTTAAAACCACGCCCCAAAGGAAAGGTGCTTGTGAGGAAATTGGTGCGGTCGGTTAATGAAAGGCAACAGTGACCAGCACAGAGAGAGGATTCATTCATCCTGCTCTCTGAACAACCACAGCTTGCACCAGCTGGGGCAGGATGGCCAGGAGAAGCATCTGGAAAATCACAACTGAGTGAAAACTGGGATTCAGGCATGTTCTTCCCTTGGTGTTGGTGGTCCAGCTCTCTAGTTTTGTGTTCTATGTCTGCGCAGAGACACTATCCAAGCGCCACCTTTCATGAAGGTGGTGTCTTTCTTCTCCAGGAAAAAGTTTCAAGTGCAAACTCCGCTCACAGCACCCACCACAAATTACTTGTTTGCAGATTCCTCAAACTTTTCCCAATTGCTTCCTCCTACTCAAAAGCTGGTTGAGGATGAACTGCATATTTTTCTGAAGTAAGGAATAAAATCAGATGTGATTTAGAAAAAATTGAAGGTTTTTATTACCTTTCTTAAGACCACTTAAGCTTTATTATAAAATGTTATATTTTTTTCCATAAAATGAGAAACTCCAAGATTGTGCCAAGAGTTATAAATGCATCAGATAAGATTTTCCAGACATTTCTGGAGATCAACAGCAAAGAATAGCCAATGTAGTGTCCATAGTGGGCGGTGGTGGGTTTGGTAGAGTTTCTTTTAGAAGTATTGGCTTTTTATTCATAACAAATCATGATTGAATTTTAACAGGATTCTTAAAAAACATTGTTCCCCCCTCTAATCTATGGATTTGGTATAAGTGGAAAGAGCTGTGTTTATTAAAGAGAATGACAGACTGCTTTTTGCTTACTTAGCAATTTCCATACCAAACTCCCAATTGTGTCACTGTCTTTCTCAGCCATTTCCTAAATCCAGTTGTACCAGTAGAGTAAGGTTGATTTATTGCCCTTCTTTGAGCTTTTTTTGACGGCTGTTAAGAAAAAGACTATTAACTTATTTTAGATCATGTGTTTCACACAGAGGGAATCAATAGCATTCTTAATATGTAAAGTTCTGCTATAAGCTCATTTTAGGCACCTAGTCCCATTAGCCAACATATTCAGCATTCCTTTATTCTGACAGGGTTTTTTATAGACTCTTTACATTTCTGCTTTTGTTTGCTGTTCCTTTCAAGTCTCAGCAATTTCAAGTCCTTTCAAATATCTGAGAAATTGCTTGGAGGGGAAAAAAAACCCAAATATTTCTTTTAAAGAAAGTTTTTATTGCACACAACACAAAATTTTTCATGTTTCCAGGGCCAGAAGTTATACTCAATTATCTTTGTGGAACTTTCCAACACAGGCTGTTGTGATTCTGTGATGTTCCCCTGTTATTGCCATTATTAATAATATTGCCACCATTATAAAATAATTATACAACACTGTGATTTTTATTAACATGATTAAGCCCAAATTTTCTTCTGCAAAGAATTAAAAAAAGGAGTTAGAGATGTGCACATGCCTTCAGGCTATGATCTTATTGGCATCATGGAGACCAGAGGTGTGGTGGGATGGCTCCTATGACTGGAGTATTGGAAGGGAAGGATGCAGGTTCTTTAGGAACGACAGGTAGGGAAGAGAAGCAGGTGGTGTTGCACTCTAAGTCAGTGTCCAGTTGGAGTGCATGGAGCTCTGCTTGGGAATGGATGAAGAGCCAGCCAGAAGCTCAATGGTCAGGATCAAAAGGAGGGCAGGGACAGGTGGTTTTGTAGTGGGGGTCTGCTACAGACCATGGACCAGGAAGACTGGAAGATGAGACCTGCTATGGACAGATAGGAGCAGCCTTACACTCACAAGCCCTGGTGCTCATAGGAGGGCTCCAACTGCCAGGATATCTGTTGGAGGGACAACACAGCAATTCAGGAGGTTTCTGGAATGGCATTAATAGTGAATTCCTTCTCCAAGTAACAGAGGAGCCAACAAAAAGAGGTGCTGTGCTGGACCTCGTTCTACAAACAGGGAGAGGCTTGCAGGGAGTCCGAAACTCTGGGGCAGCCATGAATTGGTGGCATTGAAATTGGTGCATGAAATCCTCATAGCAGTGAGGAGAGTGCACAGCAAATTTCCTGCCTTGGCCTTCAGGCAGACTGTGGCCTCTTCAGTCATCTGCTTCATAGAATGTCAGAGAATAAAGTGCTGGAGGGAAGAGAGGCTCCAGAACGATGGGTAATATTAAAGGATAACCTCCCCCAGGCTTAGGAAAGAGGCATTCCAATGAAAAGGAAGTCAGGTAAGAATACCAGAAGGCCTGTGTGGATAAACAAGGAGCTCCTAGACCAACTCAAACACAAAAAGGAAGTCTACAGTGGGTGGAAGCAAGGAGAGGTAGTCTGGGAAGAATACAGAGAAATTGTTCCAGCAGCCAGAGATCAGGTTAGGAAAGCTAAATCCCTGAGAACTAAATCTGGCCAGGGACATAAAGGACAAGAAGAAAACCTTTTGTAGGTAAGTTGGTAACAGAAAAAAACAAGGAAAAATGTGGGTCCTCTCAAGAAGAAAATGAGAGATATGAAAATACCTGAGATATGAAGAAGACAAGTATACTCAAGGACTTTTGGTTTCAATCTTCATCAGCAAGTACTCCATCTACACCACCCAAGCCAATGAAAGTAAAGGCAGGAATTGAGAAAATTAAGAATTGACAGCTGTAGGAGAAGATCAGATTCAAGAACAACTAAGGAACATGAAGGTGCAGAAATCCATAGGACTTGATGAGATACATTCCCAAGTCATGAGGGAACTGGACACGGAAGTGGCTAAGTCACTATCCATCACATTTGAGAGCTTCTGGCAGTCCAGTGAAGTTGTCACTTATTGGAAAAGAGGAAACATAACCCCAATTTTTAAAAAAGCAAACAAGAAACACCTAAGGAACTACAGGTCGGTCTGTCTTAACTCAGTGCCCAGCAAGACCATGGACCAGACGCTCCTGGAAACTGTGATGAGGGAAATGAAAAATAAGATGATTGATAACCATCAACATGGCTTCACTAATGGTAATTCATGCCTAACAAATCTAGTGGCCTTCCACATCAGGACTACAAAATTGGTGGATAAGGGAAGAGAAACTTATATAATCCACGTGGACCTGGCAAAGCATTTGACACAACATCCTTGTCTCAAAACTGGAGAGACATGAATTAGATGGATGATCAGTTGGTCAATAATGAATTAGCTGAATGGTCACAAATTAAAAAATTGTGGTCAACTGTGTCATGATGTCTGCATGGAGACCACTGATGAGTGGCATTACTCAGAGTTGGTACTGGGAATGGCACTGTTTAACATCTTTGTCAGTGTTATGGGCAGTGGGATCAAGTGCACCCTCAGCAAGTTTGCTGCTGACACCAAGCTGGGTGGTGCAGTCAATACAGGGAAGGGATGCCATTTGGAGGGGCATGGACAGGCTTGAGAGGTGGGCCCATGTGCAAGAATGCAAAGTGCAAGGACCTGGATCAGGGCAATTCCAAGCACAAATACAGCCTTGGCAGAGAATGGATTAAGAGCAGCGCTGAGGACAAGGACTTGGAGCTGTTAGTGGATAAGTTCAACATGAACCAGCAACGTGCTTGCAGCCCAGAAAGCCAGCCACAACCTGAACTGGTCAAAAGCAGCATGGCCAGCAGATCAAAGGAGATGATTCTGCCCCTCTGCCTGCTCTTGTGAGACCCCACTTGGAATACTGCATCCATCTCTGGGGCCCTTAGCATAAGGGTGTGGAGGGCCATGCATATGATCAGAGGGCTGGAAGACCTCTCCCATGAAGACAGGTTGAGACAGTGGGTATTGTTCAGTTTGGAGAGGAGAAGGCTCCAAAAGATGACTTATAGCAGCCTTTCAGTGCCTGAAGAGGGCCTGCAAGGGAGTTGGAGAGGGACTTTTTACAAGGGCATGTAGTGACAGGACTAAAGGAAATGGCTTTAAACTGAAAGAGGGTAAGTTTGGATTGGATATATAAGAAATTCTTTACTATGAGGGTGGTGAGGCACTGGAAAAGGTTGGTCAGAGAAGTTGTGGAAGCCCCATCCCTGGAAGCACTCAGGGCCAGGCTGGATAAGGTTTTGAGAAACTTGGTCTCATGGAAGGTTTCCTATCCATAGCAGGGAGGGTGGAACTAGATAATGTTTAAGATCCCTTTCAAACCATACTGTGA
This sequence comes from Hylia prasina, assembly GCA_013397195.1. NCBI lineage: Eukaryota > Metazoa > Chordata > Aves > Passeriformes > Sylviidae > Hylia > Hylia prasina. Next base: position 745,213 of record VYXD01006933.1, read on the forward strand.
TAAGACACCATTAATTAACAAAAAAAGATAGACACAGTTGCAATCAGGTCATAGTCCAAAAGTGGGAGGGCAAAAAGGGTATATACAGTTAGCAGTTTCCTATCCTTGCAGAACAAACAGTACCCTCTGTGTTGCTTCCTGGAGTTGCACTCTCCCAGCCATCTTGAAGTCAGTGCTTGGTTGAAGTAGACTTAGGTTTCACACACCTTTCTAAAGCTAGTTTGGCAGACCTACACTTCTCAGGTACACAGCTGAATCAGGGATGAAATGTTCTGCCTTGCTGGAGTTCAGCTTATAACCTTGGATGTCGGGTACAGAAACTGTTTATCACTCAGTTTCCCGAGTGACTGGTTGTTTTCTTAGGTGTGTGCCAGTACTCAGTGCACTATAAAGCCACACCTCTCCATTTTCACCACTCTCATTCCTTGTCTAATTATGTGTGCACTGTCATATCTTTTGAAACCACCTGGATAACTTGCTAATATCATGACAATGCTTCCTTCTACTTTTTGTTGTTGTTTTTGAGGCATCAGTTTTATATTTAACAGTGATTGACACATTTTTAGTGTTTAATCTTTGCTTCTTCTGACAACATCATTTATGCATCAGAGCCATCAAGGTATAAAGTGCTGGTAATGATTTACTTTTTACAGAACTAAACACTGGTGTGAAATCCAATATTTGAATACTTTTTCTTAATACCTGCTTTTCTTTTGATGCTTTCACCTTCCCATCCTTTGTCTTTGTGTAAAAGAAACCCAAATGGTTTCAAAATGCCCTGGAAGCTCAAAGATGGCATGTGGGAGGGTTGTGTGTTCTTTCTAAGTATGCTACAAGAGGCAGGTTTCTCTCAAGGTCAAAGTTCAGAACATCCCTAGCTGAGAAACTGATGCAGAGGAAAGGCAAGGAGGGGATGACTGTGAATTCAGTGAAATGACAGACAACTTAATTTTGTCTGAAGTTGCATAGGTATCTCAACATCTTTTGGCAGATGCAAGGTCTTTATACATTCCCACCATACTGACTAATTTCTGAATGTGTGTTCAAGTACACTGTCATGTTTCATGCATGAATTAGATATACCAAATGATCAGCAGCAGCACCTGTGTATCTTCCATAGCAGCAAGGGAGCTCTCTTCAGCAATGACACCAGAAGAGGAAGCTGGGGGCTGGAAAAGGTGGAAGGCACGGTAAAGGTCTGGAGAATGAAAATCCCCATTGCTGGTACCAGGGGAAGATCTACCACAGTGACAAGGTTTGCCCTGAGAGACACCTCTGAGACACCCCCTAAAATGCCACAGGGCTCAGTATCAACCCCTGCCAGTACTGCAAATTTGTACTGCCACTGGGGGTGTGTATCAGGCACTAGCAGAAAAATAGACACTTTTAGATTTGTATGGCTCAGGTTGGAAACATTTTAGCCAAAATTCCAGGCAAAGAAAATTAGAAAAATCCATATCTGCTAGTTTTAAAGTGTTTTCTAGAGGCAATTTTCCCACATAAACCACCAGAAGGGGGGAAATAGCAAAGAAAACCCAATCAAAAAGCCAACCAACCAACCAGCCAACCAACCAACCAAAAAATAGATTAGTCAACATGGAGAATACCTATTTCCCTAGATTTTCTCATATACCTAGAATGCTTGTTCAAATTATTTAAACTAAGCATGCTAAAAAATTTTCATCTGTCCTTTAGATATCATACACAGGGTGAGTGAGCACTTGGCATCATCTGCTCCCCCCATGCTCAGAGGCAGCACTGTCATCATCATGGGCATTGGGAGCTGTGATGTCTGTGAAAACTGTAAGTAGACAACAGAAAGCAGGGAGTTTTCACAGGTGTAGTAAAAGATGTGTTAAACTGGAGAGCAGTAGGATCGGAAACTTTTCAGAGGGGCAATGTCTTTTCTACCTGTGGTGGTGACCAAACCAGAAAATTAGTCTCTTAGAATTCAAAAGGAAACAGATCTGGATAAAATGCAAAACTCTGTAAGACATCTAAATCTCTGCATTGTATATACAAGGCAAAGTAATAGACAAATGTTTTTGTAAGAAGCATTTTTAAAATGAAGCTTCAATAAATACCGAAGTAGATATTTGCTTGCACAGAATCTTGGTCATACATGTAATCCCAGTAATTGCTTCCTTTTAATTAGGCTTGTAATAGGTACCCAACCCAGTCTAGATGTTCTTCAGCAACTTGTCTGAGATGTCCATGGGCCAGATTGCAACAGAAGCTGACAGAGGAATGATGGAATAACACACCATGAGCCTGCCCATCATCAAGTGACCAGCACAAGGGTTGGTCATATCTTCAGCTCACACAGAGTTTGGAACTCAGGCATAGATAAACCCCACCTGGCAAACTAAGTGCCTGCCCAATAAAGGCACCACAGAGTGTGATGCCATAAGCAAAGTAATTTCAACTTTCTCAGGAGTCAGAAAGAGCCATCTCTGGAGGCTCATCTTTGAGCTGTCTGGAGCAGGTGACACTCAATTGACAATAGAAGCATTTGTGATGCTTAACTTAAGCAGGTGACATGAACCTAGGCCTTGGAGGGAGGTAAGGGAAAGCAGGTCCACACAGCAGGTATGATAGGCATGGGAAATAGTAGACAGACAGCTTATTAAATGCTTCTCCAGCCTCCTCTCCCTTTAGGCCCTGGAGAGATTTATTTCTTGGACTTAGAGATGTGAGAAATCTCCACCATCTGGTCTTCAGCAGAGAGTTTGCAAGGTCTAGCCAACTAGACTTGCGTTCAAAAGTACCTGTGTCAAGAGAATAAATTAAAAGCTTGATTCACATAATTTAGGACTACAGCTTCATGGATCTGGATTCAAACCTCCTGTAGAAATGCTTCTTGCTATACTATATATGGGGCAACACATTTCACCTACAGAAACAGATTTCCCTCATGGGACCTATCCCAAAGTTCAGGAAACTCAAGGACATCCATTCCCATGAATTCAATAATCTCTGGGTCAGTGACTTCCCAGAGATGAAAGACAGAATCCAGAACAACTGGAGAGATAAAACAAGCTTTATTATCTTTATTTCCAGCAATGCACCACATTAATTCTTAATGGTACATAATGATGGTTATTTACAGGGAAGGCTTACTCTTGATTAAAAGAGAAGTTTGGTTGTCATTCTTAGAAGGTATGCTCTTTATTTTGTTGTGTAAGGCCCCATCGTTCAGTAAGATGCCAGTATATGACCTGGAGAAGGTGACTAATGAATAGCTGCTTATTCTCATAACAGAGTGCATTCAGTGAAATAATCAGTCCTCATGTTTAAAACAACAGAAGGAAGAACTTTTTCACGTTGCATCTAACTAAATCTGAGGAAATCACTGCCACAGGGTGTTTTGGTGGTACAAAAGTGTTCAATTAATGAAAAAATGTGCATCAAATACTGTTAGGTATAGCTGCATGGATGCAATTTCCAGCTCATGAAGTTCCTAACCACCAATGACCCTCTTCCATGAGTTCCTTTCTGAACTTGGCTATTACACCAAGCAATTGCTGTTGGCCACTCTCAGACTCAAGCTGTCAAGTTAAAGGAATTATGGTCTGATATCTATGGCTAGTGATGTATTTTTATGTCATTAAAATGACACAATATTTTTATTAAGACATCTCACAAGTTCAGCATGCAAGCATAAAATATACAAGGATCCTCAGCCAGACATAATACTTTACAGCCTTTGTCTGAAACATAAAAAGAGTTCAGATGCCAACATCACTGGTGCTCAAATAAAATCAGAAAATAACAATGTCACCACACTAAAGAAGTTAATGTGTAATATGTTATGTAAATAAAGTGTAAAACAGAAGTATTACATTATGGAAAATATTAAAATACATATTCCAAGGCTTAAGCCAGGGCATTGGCTTTTTCACCCAGAAAATCAATAAAAAATCTGACATCTTAAAGTATTTTAATTTTATTTATCAATTTTTATGTTTAATTACTAATTTTTAATAAAGCACTGTGTTGGAGACATGATTTTAACCTTATTGGTTACTGTTACCAATGGCAATACTGTAATGATGATTGCTAAACCCTATGGCTTCCACTTTCCCATTGATCCCTAACACCCAGATGCAAGTTACACCACAAAAATATGCCTTGATGAAAAAAAGACATGGGTGTCCATGCACCAAAATAATTTGGAGGGGCAGGGCAGCACATGAAGTCACTGTCAACGTCATGACTAAGATGGTAAAAAACATCCAAGCCAATGGCTATTTCTTCAGGGACCCAGTTCGTACTTGAATAAGGCTGGATTCAGAATATCTTTGTGCTATTAGTCATGCAATTCTCACAGCAATCACTGCCTGAGCAGTCAGATTAGACAAGAAACTGCGTGCTTTGCTTGTAGCTCACATACCTGGGCTACATAGTCAGTTGAAAAGGAGTGATCACACTCCCAGTAGTGTCCTGAGAGCTGGTTTGTTAGTGCTGTGGAAGCACAAATGCTCCCTGACCCTCAGCAAAGGAGCAGATGAAGATTGCTGACCATGCCCTGCAGCAGCATCTACAAATACCTGGTCGTTGCTATATAAAGGCTGCACTGGGACTTCTCTAATCACTGCCAGACATACCCATTAATTAGAGTACAGGCTCTAAGGGCTAGAAGGAAAGGCACTGCTTTCCTTTCTCTCATCTCTCCTTCCTTTTTTCCAAGAAGGGGAGATTGAGGGATGAACTCTCCTTACACCACGTTTGAAGGCATTGCAAGGAGCATTCAGCCAGCAGTACTGCTACCCCTCCTCTAGCTCCACTGCAGTGAGAGCTGGACTGAGCAGGCCTGTCTGTTTGTCTGTCTGTCTATCTCTCATCTGCCCATCCTGCTTAGCAGTTTTCAGGAGGAAGAAAGCACATCAGGGTGTCAGAGATAAAACAGTAGTCCTGCAAAAAGGACTTTGAACCAAAATTGAAGACGTCTCTTGGCAAGAATGGAACAAAGTTGAAAATGAAAGCAGGATGAGAGCACTATGCTGCAGGAGTTTACTTGCTTTTACATACTGAAAGCATTGAGACCAAATAAAAATATTGTGCAAAATTTCAAATCCATGAATGTTTTAATATAATATACTTAGAGATGGTGAGTTTGTGTTAGTTTAGACATGCATTTCTAGCTCATTTGGGGCCTGAACATGAATTTGGATTTATATTAAAAAAAAGTTAATATTTATGTAAAAAATCTGAATTATCCTGTCACAAATGTTGAGCTTCTCAAACCTATACCCAGACTTTTTCCTTGCTGTTATCTTCTTATTATGTACAAAGAGTTAGCAAGTCAGCTGAGGGAGGAAACCCAGAAGAGTGAAGCAGGGCTCCAGACACAGTTTTATAGCTTTGCCCTTTTTGCCCAGGCATGCTTCTGCTGTTCCACTTGTTTATCTGAAGCCAAATCTGTTGAAAATGATACCTAACTTTTCATCATCTAAATAAAATTCACCTTTAACTACCATAAGTATAAGGGTTCATGCTTCAGCTTTACAAACCAAGGTTTTCTAGTTGTTGTTGTGCTTGTTTGGGGTTTTTTACTGGCTGACGAAATTAGATTGCTTAAATCATCTTCTTTTGACGTGATGCTGTGATGCTGTTACCCCACATGGTTTTATAATTAGCAGGCCTGGTTTTAGCAGCACTGATCTGGTAGTGCTTTACAGGTTTCAATATCATGCCACTTGGATGCTTGGATGTGACTTCACAAGTCTGTTAGTTGGTAAGAGTTTTTAGAGATGTTGCTTAAAGTTCAGCCTCTGCTTGTCATAAAATTAGTCCTGGATAGGTCCAAATTGCTCCTATCCTCCTAGATCTTTATTTTCTTGGCACTTTCTCCCTTAAATCTAGGATTATAACTGTTCTTTGTCCCAGCACAGAGGTTCTCTTCTTTATGTGTAATCAGGAACTTATGCTCATGAGTTCTAATTGTTCATGAGATTTCTAATTCATTTTTAGTTAAGATATACTGTAAAAGCAAAATTTCCAAATTAATATTAGTGTTTTACTCACTAGGAAATGAAAAACTTGGTCTAGACAGTAAAATATAGAACATATTTCAAACATTATGCCAGAGTTTTATTTATCCACATTGCTTTAGTCACCCTACTCTTCCCCAAACTAACCTTAACTTCTATCGCAGGTACTTTACTGTTTTTTCTGGTTGCCTAGCAGGGGTTTTTTTTAACTTCTGTGGATAAAATGTAATTTTTGGCATTATTTAAATGCCAGAAATGTAATCAGATACCTCTAATTATCTTTCACATAATACCAGTGATTCAAAAAACTGAAATAAATAATTAAAGATATAATCATGTTAAAATATTTTGAATATAAATAGTAGATTGTTTTTGGTTTCAGATGGATGTTTCACCAACATTACAGAATCTTCAGTTTTGACAATCTTTCATTATTTATCTAGCTGCCAATATGCCACAGGTACTACAAAGAACAACTTTTCAATAGCTTTAATGAATTTAAGCTTTAGAAAAGTTAAAGCTTTAAGGTTGTTTTATGAAATAATTCCAGAAGCATATCGAGTTTTTTTACAAAACTGCTTTTTGCTTTTTCATGTGTTTTAAGGGCAGAAACTGATTGCCCTCCAGTGCTTATGAAGTCAAACAAATAGCAGTGTTCCCTTTGCTCCTCAATTGTATGTGGTTCTTTGTCTCCAACCTCACATCCATATAGAAATTTGCAATGGATTATATTCAGATCTCCAAAATGCTGTCAAGACATTGTCACAGCACAGGGAAATACACCAATTTCACCCATACCCAAAGCAAGTCAGACAAATTATCAGCTGAGATATATTTATAAATTGGCTGCTCTTCATATAAAATTGTTAGATCAATGTCTTTGATTAACAAGAAGGAAGTTAAATATATGTTGTAAGTGATGTTTTAAACATTATGCTTATAAAGCAGTAATATAAACCATTTATTTTGCACTCACATGACCTTTGTTTACTGTCTGAATTAAACAGGTTTCCTCTCTTCTATTGTATCAGAAGGTTTTTGTTTATTTCTTTAGTTAGCAAACTAGGAAAAAGCAGATCAATGCACAGGCAGCTCTATTCTTACATCCAGCATCACAGGTACAAGCAACCTGCAACAAAGCAGCACACAGGCCCTGCCACTGACCTTTCTAACTTTCTTGTACTAAGACTATTTTCTCCCTCAAGTAAGCAATGAGTACATTTCTCATTTGGTTTCAGTTCTGACTCCAAGGATGTTCCCTTTCATAGCTAAACATCTTCAAAAAAAGCAGCTCTAAGATCACCATCACATGCCAAAGCCAGTGAAGGTATGGATTCATGATGACTTTGCTAATCCCACCAGGAATAAAAGATGTTCACCTTCCATTATATGAACCATAAGTTTCTAGGATTACTATTTTCTGTGACACCTGAGTAAAAACTGCAGAAGTTTCCAAATGTCTCCTTTCTTTTGTTTGACTTTGAAGTAAAATTTAGGCCAATGTTTATGTTGGATACATTCAGAATTTCTCTCTATACCAGGAGGCCATTGCCTTCACCTATCTCCAGCACTTCTGCATCCTGCTCAGAGCAATGATCCTGGGATTCTCTGTTGCTCTCTCTGGTGAGACTGAGATAAGATCAAGGCAGTGTCCACTCCCCACAAACCGATACTCTTCCACCAGAAACAAAAGCAAAATCTAGTCTGGACAAATACCAGAAATCTTTTAAACACAACTGCGTCTTCTGTTTTGGAGACCCAGGTTGCTACAATGCCAAGGCCAAGCATTCTTAGATCTTGCTGGAGGGAGTGGGAGCAGCTGCCTCTGGTTTCTGAAAACCAAACATAAAAGTAATCAATCAGCAGCAAAATCTAGAAAAGGAAATTAAGGTGATCATCATCCCCATCTTTAAAGGAATAATTTGTGAGATTGGCCACTATAAATTAAACTCACTACCTGAGCAAAGATGTCTTTGATCTTTACTGCTCCTGGATTGCTGCTGCTTTCTAGAGCCTATTTGATGTCTATTGCCCTGCCTTCAGGTTTTCCTTTTTAGGCACTTAAGACAGGCCAAGTAAACTCAATGAGAGAAAAACAATCTGCTTAGCCTCTTTTCCTCTAAGACATAAAGAAAGTGAAGAAGCTTGGGATGATTTCAGTAGTAAGTGAATTCTACCTTTGCAATTAAGTCTTCCTTTTTAAGAGATAATAATGAATGACAGAGGATAGTTTTGGGATTGGAGAGAGATGGGAAGGGCTATATTGTCCCAAGACTTTCTTGAGGTTCCAAGATGATGACTTGAAGACCTCTGAAGAACTTCTCTGATCAACACCTCGTGAATTCTCTGATTTCAGCTCCCAGATGCTGCCATGCAAGTGAATGTTCTATGTTAGAAGTCTGTACTCTCTCCCTGCAGACCTGCCTTAAACAGAAAACTTATGGGAGTAGCTTGGTTTGGACATGGGTCTTGGAGAGTTCCTGGGCTGTGCAGCCAGGCCCAGGAGCTGGGAAGTACTCCCATGATTGTAACAGTAGAGAGATGGCAAGGCTGTCTTTCAGTGGTGGGACTCATCATTTAGGGGGAGCTGTGGCAGTAACTCATTCAGGCATGTGTATCCTGCATGCAAGCCTAGACCCTACTGCAAGCCCCGTGCCACTGAACTTGTCTTCAGCAGAAGATGAAACTCACTAGCTGTTCATTAAAAATAAAAGGAAAACTGTGCTCCAGAATGGGAGAATAAGGAAGCCAGGACTTGCTAACTGCTTGAAAAAATAGCAGCTGATTGACTGCCACTAAGAGTTCTTAGGAATCCAAACATTTTTCTGTTGCTGTTGATTCCAAAGGTTTGACAGAGATGTCAGGCAAAATCTCAGAGTGAGCAATTTCTTGATTGTATTGCTCTAGTCATTCTTATTTCTCCACACTTTTTCTTATATACATTTTCTACTTCAGTTGCAAGGCTGTCTTTCTGATTATATTCCTAGGTTTGCCTCACACATTTTCAGCAACTCAGAAACAACATTTTTATAATTGTGATTATTATTATGAACACTCAGTAACAGCAGTAAGCTGAATGAACGAGCTGCAAAAATCATCTATTCTGAGGAAACAGAATTGCTGTTGGCGTGATCCTGCCAAAATCAAATTTTAACATTCAATTTTATTCCCAGACAGATGGGTTGATAATATAATGAGAGAAACTCTTTTGGACTGATATGTATGGTTAGCAATCTAAAATAATGTTTACAGGAGAAGCCCATACTGAGTAAAGGTTTTCCCAGCAAAAAATGTGGTGCTGCCGATATTTGAGATTCCCAAAATATATCAAAACATAAGTATATGATGAAACAGGTATCATAGGCATTGCAAAGTGTGTCTGTGTGCCTTACCTGTCAAACAAGTTCCAGGAGCTTCAGCTCCATAAATGTAAAATAAGTTATATCAGAGGTGAGTGCATTGCAATATGCCACCCATAAGTTATCTTCAAGTGCACTGGGTGAGACAGAGTCCTGCCCCTACTTTGCTGAGATACTTCAGACAAGTCACTGCATCTTGCTGTGCCTTGGGTTCCCCATATTATAACAAGGTAAATCTTGCCAACATCATCACACACTGCTGTGATAGAGCTCATGGCATTTCCATTTTGCCTTCTCTTCCTATTACAGAAACTCTCCTTTGTAGCCTTCCATATAGATCTGAATATAACACTGATATAATAATTCAAATCCACATTTCTGGGTGTTTGCCAGAAAACAGATAGTTCAGGACTTAGGCTGGATTTCTCTTTCAGAATGGAGGTCTTTGTTAACTATGACAGATTCTCCAGGTAATTGCTGAGTAAATGTGCTTCCTTTAATCAAGAGGGTAAAGCTAGAGCAAAAAAGTGTAATTGTTTCTGTTGTTGGGGTTTTTCACTTCCCACACAGGAAGGTAAATTTGAGAGTGCAGTATTAGGGTGTGTGTTCATTATTATCTCATGTAGATACAAGACCCTCGAGGGGGAAATTGCTCATTGCTGACTTGGATCAAAAACCTCCTCCCAGAACCCCACAACAGGCCATGAGTCATACTGGGGACTTTGTGCCAGGAGGGGTACAGGACCAAATATTTTCCTGTGAAGCATTCAGAAAGCTGACTGAAATTTGTTCGTACAAATTTACTTTCATACGTTCGTATGAAAGTAGACTGCATCAAATATGGATGGAGCAGGTTTGAAATCAGCTGCAGGCTTGGGCTTTTGCCATCTTGGAGACCCATTTTAAAAAACTGACTCAGGAAGTGTGTTTTAAAAGTAACAAGACCACCGCCATGGAAAAAGGGTGCTTTCAGAAGCACTCAAATATGTCAGCTAATTCCTGAAAATGGGAGTTACTGTGATGTGGGCTCTTAGCTGGCTCTGTAATATCAGTAGGTGGCTGGTTGAATTTTCAGATACCAAAAAAAAAAAAAAAATTTGGAAAATCTTTCCATGAAAATAAAAGTTTTAATTAGCTGCATTATGCACCAACTATATTTTTAATTATGTATCTCTGTTTCCAAAATGATCCATGGCCCTTTCCTCTACTGTTTTGTAAGGTGCTAGCAGGGGTAAGAGAAAGAACATAAAAACCTTCATCCAGAATATAAAGGAGAGGAAAGCACCAAGGGTACAAAATTACTGTTAGGTGGATGCCACTAGTACTGTTTTATTAACTCCAAAATTCTAAAAGGGCAATGATCAGCAGATTAGGATTTCTTCTTCAAGCTGCATCAAACTGCATTTTTCAGTCATTTTCGTTTAGATTAAACTATTTTTAAAACATTGTAAATGTGCAAATTATATTTTTGAGCATTTATTTGGAAATCCTATTTGAATTTTATAACAAGTTTTCCCATTGAAGAGTTGTTTTTATTTATCTTTTCTCATAAGACCATGTGCACTCTTCATAATGAGGTATGGCAAAGAAAAATACAGTGTAACAGCTGGTACTTTTGTTTTCTCTTCTGCTAAGGCTATTGTTGTTTGAGGCATTTTATCATCTTTTGTAGATCAAATTATCTTCTGTTACAATAAAAAATATTTGACTCGGCAAGGGATATTTTGGTCTGTAAAAGAGCATGCCTATTTTGCAGTTGCACAAAATAACTTCTATCCAGTGGTCAAATTAGAATTTCAGCATTGCCAGGAGCAATTTTGAGTGATATATACTGTCAGCCTTTCTTGGCTATCAGTCTGGTGTGAAAGAATAAAAAATGCAAAAATGTTGTTTCAAATTCTGCAAACAAACAAACAAACAAATCCATCCCAAAAAAAAACCTAAACAATTTAAAAATAAAAATGTTTTTAAATTGACTTTTTAAAAAATATATGATTAAGCAAAAGTTCTGAAATAAGATACTTGGGTTCATAAAAGAATAAGCATATTTTATATGAACAACAATTAAGTTTTTAGTTCAGCCAAAAGCAAATTTCAGGTTGTTGAGAATTTCCCAGAAAAGGGGAAAAATGCAGGTACAATCCACTTAGCACTGCCTGTCCTGGTCTGCCTCCCTGACTCACTGATGGGCATGTTGAGCTTGGTCCCAAGAGCTGAGTGACACAAGGGGACATGCACGACTGGCTTTGGCAGCCCCAGCCAGTCTCAAGGCAGGAAAGTGCCAGTGCTAAGTGGCATGGAGACGCGGCGTGCTGCAAAGCTGCTTACCCAGCAGGAGCATGAGACCTCACCCTGGCAGGGGCTGAGCAGCCCCAGAGGTGCTGAGCACTCTTTTCCCAGCTCAAGTCCAGCCCTGGGAGATGCCAAGCACCATGGAGGGCTCAGGAGTGCACCACTGGTATTGCACTTTCAGGGATGAAGTGTGCAGCCCCCTCCCAGCTTCAGTCACAGAGCACAAGGCCACTCTAACTTTTCCTTGCCCATTAAGGGGGGGGGTTCAGGTGTCCCAAAGATACAAGGAGGCACTTAACAACACCTGTGCTGCAGAACAGACAGCAAGGTGGGGAATCCTCTTTGATTTCTTTATGCCCCACAGAACTGCGCTCTTGCCATCAAACACAAGGCCAGAAGAGAGCTGTGCAGCACATCCTCTCTCTCCTCCACCTGTTGTTTTGAGCAGCTCTCTGGTTTCTCTAACACTTCCTCTCCACTGTGCCAGCGAGGGCACAGCCCATTGGAAGGGAAAGGTACAGCATGAGGAGGCTTTGCAGTCAGTAGTGGCAGAAAATCTTCCTCTGCTTCAGATATTCATGCAGCCTTATGAATCAAGCACTATTTTTTCCCCAGAATTAATATGATACCTCTTTAGTGACAACCCCCTTCTGCTCTGAGTGCTTCACTTCGGTGAACAATGTGAATGGAACTCACTCCTTTGCGCCTGGAAGTAAACAAATGGACTTCTAATTTAAATGAATATTTTCTTAAAGTCCGTATTCTTTATGATAATATTCATTAAGTTCTTCTATTATACAGGGTGCAAAGACAAAACTGGAAGCTGCATTCAAAGCAATGATAAGTTACCATTTTAATGATTCCTTATGTTGTGAGTAATTTATAAATCACTTGGTATCTTCTCAGCAAAGCTTGCCTTCTGTTTTTAAAACGTACCTCTTAGTATCCAACAAAGGGTTTCAGTGCAATAAGAATTAAGGTGTGTCTCTTAGCTTTTACCTGCAAGCAATAATGATGTTGTCAAGCATTTCAGGTGAGACCAGCCCAGGATTTTGGGGTGGGGAAAGGCACTCTGTTATACAGCATCTTCAGTTCTTCCCTCAGAGGGAGGCAGAGACACCTTGAAGGGCTGAGTATAAGGACATATACGGAGTGTCTTTTTTAAATAGTCACCAGAGCGGGGGGGGGGAGGGGAACAAGAACAGGCTTGTAGCCATAACTCAGTTGGACTTGTTGCTGAGAAGTCAGATGCCATGGATTGGCTCCCTCACCGAACGGCTGCTTTTCTGTTCCTTTTGTTGGTAAGTTGGATTTTAAAACAATATTTATAAACTCTGTGACTACACCAGTTTCATCTTCCTCAGCAGACCATTACATTTTACAATGTAAACTATTCCCCAAAAATATCTCGCGAAATTTACCATAAAAACCAAAGCTCTGCTTATTTTGAACAGCGCTTCTGCACATCCTGTAGAATTAAATCAGCTTGTTTATCAAATACTGACAAATGTTTCTTTTTAGACTTGTGGCGATCTGTTGATGTTCAAGATGTGACTTTCTGTGTTTACTGAATGATTTTTCAGGCAAATGTTTTCTGTAGCTGCTATTTAAAGGTCACAGTTATTAATAAAATGCTTATATTATAAACATTTTAATGCTTGGATATAATTTGGTTCTACGTCTTAACTTTTTTATCAGTTGAGGAAATACTTTTTTCTAGAAAATTCAAGTCTCTTTTTTTCTAAAATGATTAACAAGATCACTTCAGAGCTGACCAAATCCTACAGCTATATTCAAGAGAGAAAACATGATAAAATTTAGTGATCTCAGTTAAGTAAAAATCGAGACTTAGCCTATTATTTCACATTGCAAAGGATTCCTGTGTTGTGCAATAATGTCTGAGGCCGCCATGTGCTGAGCAAGTGAATGCATGATGAAAGTGTTGCTCTTTGCGTTTGTTTTTCCCACTGTAAAGGGGAAGTTGTGGCTATGGTCAAGTGGTATAGTTGTTCAATGTATTCACCAAAGCACGGAAATTACCAAGAAGGGACTTAAAAGGGCTGTGGGTGCCCTACTGCTCCTGCAGTCTGATTTTTGTGTGGATTAATTTTACTCATTTGTGCTGACCTCTTGAAATTCGGTAGAGGTTTAAGGCCCTGAATATTGAGAAGAGCAAGATTTCTACTATAGTTATGTCCTGTGGTTTTCATACAATTTTCCATTTCACACGGTGTATTAGTATGTGTAAATGTTTGTTAACTTTTCATTACTGAATTCTCTAGAAATGCTATAGTCTTGCTGAGAAAAAGTTTGTGTTATAGATTAAGAAATCCTAAAACCATTATGAAAATACAATCCATTAATTTTAGGTGACAGCTGTGCAATCAGTAAAGTAGAACTAATTAATACAGAGCAGCTGCCAAGCACACAAGGGAAAAACTTGGCAAAAGCAAGTTACAGTTCGGATAAGTTTCTGCTTGTTCAAGGCAGCAGAGAGGGATCAGAGACCGGCCTGTTGCACATCACACTAACACTTCTGGATTTTCATGAAGCACTAGTGACTATTCATTTTACTCAGTTACCTGGTGATGCACACTCCCAGTGTGTCCAAGTTCAAAAAACTTGACTGTTTTATGTCTAAGACATGTCCATTCAAAAGACGTTTTGCTGCTTTACTTCTCACAGCAACTCCGGAGCCATTTTCGTTCTTTCAGTATATTGTTTTTTATAATTGTGAGTGATGGAGCGTAAGTGTTGGGTCAGAAAAAAAAGAGCTATTCTGAAAAATGCCATTGTGTTTTGATGACTATCAAATACTTAAAGTTTTACTACCCAGAGGAAACCCTTGTTTTTGTTATGTGTTCTGCTGCCCAGCAATGTTTATGATGGCCTGTATGGCTTAATAGCATCTTTCAATACTTTATAAAATGGTGGTAGACAAACTGTCAAAATAAAATAAATTATAAATTTATGTATCCATTTTTAGTGTATTCTGAGAAAGAATTTTGGCTTTCAGCTTAACTAATCTTTCATGAAAATCACCTGTCTGAATGGTGTGTCTGGTTAGTATGTTGTCAATAAGTTGCATCAAATAAATTACCTTGGAGTTATATTTTATTGCACTACTGAATAAAAAAAAAAAAAAAAAGCCCTGAAACAAATAATTTTCTCTATGGATTTCAACATTGGTGGGAGTGATTCTGCAACCCTTGCTCATGTGACTTCAAAGACATTATTCTCATGAGTAAGGGAGTTCTGTTTGTGATACTAGCAGAGACACGTTTTATGGAAATAACCTGTTTGATCAGGTATGATTCTTCTCTTGCCAGCTATCATGTGACAGCCAATAATTTTAAATTCACCACATCTCTTATGCACTTTTGTCTGGATACATTTTCCCATGTGTTATCTAGGCTTATTTCCCCCCCCCAGTTGTTAGGCTATGGTTACACATCCTACTCATAACTTGATTGCACATAAAAATAGTCAGGAGCCAAATCCTCTCCTTGTATATTCATATGAAACATCAGCCAGGACTGAATCAGGAACCTGCAGGTTCTTCTGCTGAATAATTTTGTTGTAGAAATAGAAACTAAAGCAATTCTACATCCAGGAATTGTCACCTAAGATTAGGTACTTAAGCCCGCAGTTTTACATTCCCAAGTAAAACTGCCGTTAAGCAAACATGCATTTGCAGCCAGAACACTCTGTCATATCAGAATTCAGGTTTTATTGAGGAGATTTATTGAGGGCACTTAGCCTGACTAATTTGAAAAACTCAAATTTTAATGATAATGGCATACACCCTATGTGGAAATTACTTTCATTTTTCTAATGGTTAAGCTCAGTTACTCTATGGAAATGTATCTGCTTGGATACAATACACTGTAGAAGATAGAAGATACAATAGCAGAACAGAAACCGTCTCAATGGAAACTTTCCCAAAATAATCAGTTCTTTAAGTAATCTTATTTTAAAATAAATAAAACTTCAAAGTATATTCTTCAGACATGAGCATTGTCATAATTCCTGGATTATTCCTGTCACAACTGTTGAAATAGTATGGATTCTCTATCCTGAGTGTAATTCAAAGTATTGCTAACATAGTAAACACCTGACCTCTTCTGAATTAGAAAACAAAATGCCATAAAAATCATCCAGAAAATCTTTCCCTTTGAATTGGATGAAGTACATAGTGGATAAGTGGCATATGAAAAGGTGAAGTATAGAAAATAAAAATCATGTTTCAATTAAAAATTATCAAATGGCATATTTTTAAAATATGAGGGTTTGTCATATTTGAACTCTGCTTCTCATTATTTTATATGAACACATGTATCATTTTTTTTAAGAGATGCAGAATGAATAAAGGAGAAGGTTTCGTTATTGCAACCCTCTTCCAGTCAGGGCTTTGGATGAGTAAGAAAGACGTAAAAGTCCCAAAACGCTGACAGTACCAGAGCTACCACGGCAGCCTGATGACTAACAGAATACGTGTGAGTTCTCAGCACTCCTCCCATCCAGGCCAGCAACAATGCCACTGTTGACTTCAAAGAGAGAGAAGCAGATCCCATATGAATAATGCTGGGAAGATGTTAAAGGCGTGTTCAGTCATTTAGATTTGAGTAGGTGGAGGAGGGAGGATTCCGTAATTACATATGATATTGCTTGGTACTCAATTAATGATTAGTTAATTCTTGTTTGTAAATTGCTTTGAGGGTGCAAAGAACAATACACATCCTATGGGCCTAGTTCCCCAGTTACATCAGAATAAATCCAGAATAACTCCAATGTGACTCTAAGGTGTCATTTTGGACACAGGGTCCAGGTATCATTACAATAAAAGACAAGCTTTCAGACAGAACACTGTGCAAATGACAGAAACCATAAACTTGTTTCCTGCCAGCAAATCTCCCAACCCAAAACAGAAACAGCTTGTGCAACCACCCTCTATATTCTCTGCAGCTTCCTTTTTTTCACAGTCTCTCAGATACTAACAGGACAGCAAACCTTAGCATCCTTCTGACGAATTTGCCCACCCCAAGGTCCTCAAGATGCATCCCACACATTCCAGTGGCACCTATTGCTTTAATTATTGTTTATCCCTGTGTCTATGGAAAATACTGTACTTGGATAGGGGGTTAGAAGGGAATTTTTTTAACTACCTAGAAATTTGCTGGGGTTAGGTGCTAGGAGACACAAGTTACTGCTGGAAATAGCGCTAGAAAAAAAATGGTTTGCATCCCTGATAAATACTAGAAATAGACAACTAGGTTAGGGGAAGACTTCTAATTGTTGGTGACAGTGGAGAACCAGAAAGCATTAGTTGGGGAGGTGGAGGAGCCTCTATCCCTGGATCAAGTAGGATAAATGTAATTTCAAAATTGTTCAGGTTTACTTGGTGAACTGGACATTTTTTTTCTGATGTCTCCCTGCCCTCCTTCCTATATACCACAACCGTAACTGAGAGACATACCAAACATAGCCACCAAGTTCATTGAATCAGCCTTTTCAAATAATAACATGAGCTGTACTAAGGACTCTAAATTCAAGATCTTGCATTACCAACAAGTAGCAAAATGTGTTTTTCCTTAGCTATCACAGGACAACTGTGAAAATACAGGGCCTAAATTTACAGTCCCCAGCATTACCAATGGACAAATTCCTGATGCTCCCATTACTGGTGCTCAAAAACAAAGAATGAGACTCCAGTGTAAAATATGAATTTTTCACTTCCAAAAAGCAAAACTCCCTATAGGCTGGAATCAAGAGATTTGTGAATATTCATGTCCTTAAGTAATAGAATTCTTTACAGGTATAATTCTTATTTCAGAAAAACTCAGAATAGTTTTTCAGAGTTTGAGAGTGATGAGGCTGGGTGTGTAGTATTAGTCTCACTGTTAAGTAACAGGATAGATAGGCACAGGATGCAGACAGCAGACAAGATTCACTAACATTGCACTGGGAGGTGCATACCCATACCTTGCTGGGTCAAGACAATTGCATGCCAGAAGGGATTTCAGCCTAAGGGTGGAGAGGATTTCATTGTACTCACCAAAGGAGGTGGGATAGATTGATAAGAGACGTTCAATTAGTGTTATTTCTGGTGGACCTCATCACTTAGGTTCTCTCATGAAGGGTGTAGTCTGTCCTCCCTTTGACTCTTCCATGTTCCCCCCCGGGCTCCCAGGAGGGTTACAAAAGAACAGGACTGAGCTCCCACTGGGGCAAACAAACCCTGCCATTCACATGGAGTCTGATACTGTCAGAGCATCACCATTCTCTGAGATGAGGAAGGGCTGCTCATGAATTTGAACCCTATTCTGAAGCTGAAGATTTAAACAGTCATAAACTCAACCTAAGTTAAAAGACGTATTGATGCTTTTAGCACAACATGAACATATTGTAGTGATTTTCCTGCAGAGTACTTTTCTTAACCATTTATGTCAATAGCTTGCTCAAACAAACATGGGGAAAAATCCTCCCACTGTGAATAGTCAAAAAAATTTCAAGCTATATGCACATCAAATGGGCAGATCCAGTCTAAACTCCTTCATTCAGAATCAGATTAAGGCATCCATTATAGGACAAGGTCTCAGGGAATGTTTTGGGCAAAACCAGATCATTGGAAACATTGTTTTGTAAATGACAGATGGTGAACTCTTGCAGCATAAAGGTAAATGGGGAAAGGAGAGAGAGGGAGGGTGAAGATGCTGTTCATTAATCTCTTCCATGTAAGAAGTTGTCTTAACATGAAGTAAGTGGAAAAAATTCTGCGTCCATGTTCCAGTCTTGCCAGTACAATGCAATAAATTTGAAGTGAGGAAAATCCCATGATGTAATGTGGGATAAAAGACTGTCACAGATTTTAATCCAAGTATAACTGACATAAAACCCCACAGACATATCAGACAAAAAACAAACAAACCAAAACAAAAAGCTATGGGAAATTACAAGGAAGTGAAATACTCATAACCGCAGCTGTTAACATTTGTCGAGAAAAGATAAACGCTGCAATAATTTTTGAGTCACCTGGATATTTTGTTTCCTGTAATGATGAACAAAACAAGAATCCAGTCCTGAAAATCCCACATTTTTCACCCTTTATTGTCTGAAGAGAACAGAAAGAGATCCTAAGCCTGAAAGAGATGCTCTGAAGAAGGTACATTAAGCAAGTGAACTTCATTTTCACACCTTATTTAGGAATAAAGTTAATTAAACTGTGCCTTCTTTTAAATTGTGCTAATCAAGACACTGAGGCTCTTCTCATTTAAATTTTAAAGTAATTACATACTGCAGCTGATCCTCCTACCTTTATTTACTCAAGATTGGTTGCATAGTTGAGTCTCAAATAACAATTTACTGCACTCCATGGAAATTTGCCTGAAAACTGCAGGTGGGTTTCCATCTTACATTCAATCTCTTCAATCTCGCTTGGAAGTTCCTAAAAACCATTGTCAGTCTTTTTGGTTGAATTACATAACAAAGTAGTCCAGGTTTATTGTTGACTTTGTAAATAGGAAAAAAAATTGAAAAAGATAACAAATTATTTAGGATAAATACTTCTCTAGTTTCCTAGACAGTTTGGTAACAACCCTTGCAACCACTTCTCTCTTCAGCAGAGGTGTTAAAAATCTGTGTGAAAGCTTCATTTTGATGAAGGTACAGCTTGAAAATTGCTCTGGCATATCTGTTCAAATTTAAAGTTCTGTCTTGGAAGACAGAATAGATTTTGAATGTTTTAAGTGTCAAGGAATTCAGGCGCTGGATATAGAAAAAATTTAATTTCACAAACTCTTTTATGGAAATCTTGCAGGTAGATAAGCTATTGCAATAGGCTTGAAAAAAGTCCTGCTCCAGGCCTGCAGTATAACAATATCTTGCAGCTGCATTTTGCTTGCTGCATTTTGCCTTGCATTTTTACATGCCGATTTTTTTATTGTTCTTGCAGGTACTCTTGGATTTCAGCACAGGGTTTCATGTAGAGGTAATATATATTTCTTTTGAAACTCTTTTTCTGATTAAACAAAATGTGACAAATGAAAAAATCACCTGGAAAATACTCAACTTAGACACTTCTGAACCTGAAGACTGAAAACATATTTAAATATTAAACAGCTGCAGGTAATACCCTGCTCACACTCTCAAGAGATATTCACCTAAATCTAAATGAATATCTCATACAAATGGGTAATTTTAAAATAAACACGTACAGTCATAGAGTTTGGGACTCATGGACATATGAAAAAGCACATGGTAAAAAAGCACATCGTCTACAAATATCTCTTTTCTCCTTGTTATTGGAAATTAAAATTGTCTGTATTTATTTAAAATGGTTTGAGATCATATGATACTGGAACTCTCTGTCAAAGGTAAAAGAATGGGATGAAAATGGAATGGCAAGATGGAAAACCTTTAGAAGACAAAAACGTGAATGGATCAAATTTGCTGCAGCTTGTAGAGAAGGAGAAGATAACTCCAAGAGGAATCCAATTGCCAGAGTAAGTATAAAGAAAAACACAGGTATTCACTGACAAGGAAGTTTTGCCAAAGACAGGCTAATAAAAGCAGAGAGATTTTAAAATAAGTTTGCTTAAAGTAGTCAAAGCAAGGAGTGTAGAATAAAAGAAAGATGATACAATATTCTCAGCTCTGCTGAGACAGTCTGATAAGGTGAACCCATGCGGCTGCTGAGGAGTGACCAGAGGCTTCTAGAACATTGCCATAAGTCTGCTTCCCAGGCAGGTCCAACCAGTGTTTTTGCTCTACATCATGACATTTTTCTTCTCCCTCTTTCACCTCAAGAAACCCCTGAGCAGAAGTTCAAAGATTGTACATGACCTGCAGGAAACAGAGAAAAAGAAATACCTTCCTGTTCTCTCACTGTGACCATGCCCTTATTGCGATGCAGCCACAGTGTGATACTTTTGGAGGTTTCCCTCTCCACTTCCTTGACAGATTTAAGAATAGAAAGCCTATCCAGCCCTTAAGGGGAGATGGATGTCCAGGTTGATGTTTGTAGAGAGTCTTCTATTGGTTCTGTCAACTTAACCTTGTAATTAGTGGTTGAGAAACTGAAGTTATACAGAATTTTTTATGGGAATTAAGATTAGGAAAAAAACCCTGCAGGTGTCCTCAGTAAACTGGCATAAATTATTATCATCTGTTACTGTAGATCCGATCTGATTGTGAAGAAGACAACCCAATCACATACAGCATCTCTGGAGTTGGAATTGATCGTGCACCCTATGGAATATTTGTTGTTAACCCAAGAACAGGAGAAATTAACATAACATCAATAGTGGATAGGGAAGTAACACCCGTATTTGTTGTAAGTATTCCCCTTTTTCTTTACCTTTATAATGACAGATCCAGGGTGGGGCAGACAACAAATTTGTTTGTTTCAGACTGCTACTTTGCTTACTTAACTTTTGGTTTTAAAACAAGTAAATCTCTTTATTTAGATACGTTGCTTTGCCAAACATTCAGTGACGGGTATAGATTTGGAACCACCTCTTGAACTTCGGGTCAGAGTCCTGGATATAAATGATAACCCCCCTGTATTTGCACAAACTGTATTTACGGGATCTGTTGAAGAGAGCAGCATGGACAGTAAGTAACCACTCTATGCCTTTCACCATACTGCTAGTGAAGCTCACAGAATACAGTTCATATAAACCCAGGGTGCTCTCTCTGCTTTTCTTAGGCAATGACATATATTGGTCAGGGCCACTGCAGAGGAGGAAGTAGCAGATGCTTCTCCAAGTGCTATTTGAGCCAGAGCCTGGGCTAATTGCTATAAATTAAACAGCAATGCTTCCTTCTCCCTTGCCTCCCACACATGAGTGCTGCATGTTCCAGTTTCTAACCATACCATCATGCAAATTCTTTCATATGTGAAAATGTAAAATAAATAATTTCATTCCTTCTCATTAGAATAAAAATATCGTTACACTTATTTCCTTTGAGGGTATGTAAAACACATTTTTCCTCATTTTTCTCTTTCAAATATTTGTACTTGTAGCCTGTGTATTTGCAATTGCAGCAGAATATTACTAAATAATTCCATACTTAAACCATTAAAATGGTTCTTTTTACCAGAAGTGCAGCAATCAACATTAGACATGCAAATAGCACTGAGGCAATGGTGCCTAACACTCATTTTCTTCTTTCTAGAAATTCTCATTTAAGGCTGTGATTCTTATAGTCATCTCTACAAGCTCAGGACTTACTGTGTTTGCATATTTCCTATGGTAATTTATAGCTGTTCAGTGAAAGTCTGTATTATTCCTTCTGACTTTGATTTTTAATTCATTCAAAGTCATTAGCATGGTCAGAATCAGTACTACAAAACTAAAGTTTTGGTTTTCTTTGTAAATGTCAAGGAATAGATAGCCTTCTATCATTTTCATACACTGTTTTAGCATTGTCTTGATGAGTTTGTTGCAGGAACTCAAGAGATTTTTCTGGGGGTTTCTTTTTTTTTTTTCCTTTGTTTGTTTGTTTTGTGGGCTTTCTAATTTTTTTTATTATTATTTTTAGACACACTGGTGATGAAAATCATTGCAACAGATGCAGATGAACCTAACCATTTGAATTCTAAAATTGCCTTCAAAATAGAGAGTCAGGAACCTGCTGGTCCACCCATGTTCATTATGAATAAATACACAGGAGAACTCCATCTTGCAAATTATCTTGACAGAGAGGTAACATTTCCCCTTCCAAAGCTAAATGACATGATGTTGTAGTGTATGTGTGCTATGAGAGTGAGAAAGATATAGAAGAGAGTAAAAGGTTGTGGATTTTACAACTATTAATGGAGAAATGCATGTTTTTGATGTGTCACAACAAAATGTCTAAGTCAAATTCCTGCATTAGGAAATAGTAGTCAGCATGACTTATTTATAAGATGCATAGATGATCTTCTAACATACTCATTTCTCTTTTTGTGACAGCAACATAGTAGCTACACTCTGGTTGTGAAGGCATCAGACAGGGATGGGGCTGCAGATGGAATATCATCCCTTTGTAGCTGTAACGTGAAAGTTATTGATGTTAATGACAACTTTCCAACTCTTGCTCAAAGCTCTGTAAGTTTCCAAAAACAAAAGCAGCAACACTGATTTAAAACCCTGTTTAAAAGCTCTGTTGATAACAGAGCCCCTACTAACCCACAGAGAACTTTCACATTTACACGTTTCACAGGATTTACAGGGTTGTTCCCTTGAAGTGTGCTCAAAATACAAACCATGGATTGTACAAGAGTTCTGGTAAGATACACATAGACTATTTTTGTATTCAGAGATGTCAGTCCTGACACTGTCAGGACTGACTTCTTTGTGTTCCGAGAAATCCTGTCATTCAGGTACCCAGAACACGGCAACATGGCCAGATTATGTAGAATAACCCAATCCTTGGAAGATCATTTCGTATAGACAGCACAATCTTTTTCCTCTAAGATGCCTCTGCAAACCTGTGATGCAGGTTTTCAAATCTGTAACCATAATCACAATTTGCCCAAAACACATGTTTTTTTAATTAAATCAGCATGGACTATGCTCACAACATCCTTCAAAAGAATCTCTGCAGACAACTGTGTTTTCTTCACATACACACACACACACGCACACACAATTATACATATCTATATTTGCTAATAGGTATTTATCTGTCATTTCAGTTTTCAGCAAGTATTTCAGAAAATTCACTCAGTTCAGAACTGCTACGAATACAAGCTCTGGATGCTGATGAAGAGTTTACAGACAATTGGTTAGCAGAGTTTTTCTTTATATCCGGTAATGAAGATAACTGTTTTGAAATTGTTACAGATCGAGCTACAAATCAAGGAATCCTTAGAGTAATTAAGGTATGGATAAATATTGTGATTCAGCTCTTGACTTAAAATTTAAATTAATTGATAACAGAATTAAATAGGCAGTAAAAACACTGTCACTCAACCATTTAAAATAAAAAATGTTTTTAAAATATTAAGGGAGCTTTTATGTATTATCTAGTTTTCTGTGGTTTACCTTTTAGGAGCTGGATTTTGAACATATGCGATCTCACTCACTGATGATTGGTGTCAGAAATGTAGCTGCCTTCCACCACTCTGTTGCACATGAGTACCAAATATTTGGAACACCCCTCACAGTAGAAGTAAAAAACTTGATTGAACCACCAAGATTTCATCCATCTTCAGTTGTGTTTTCCCTGGCAGAAGGCACAAGAGTGAATTATGTTGTAGGAACATACACAGCCATGGATGAGGACACTAGAACTATTGCATCAAATGTCGTGTAAGCTCTGCTATGCTTAACTTCCTGGATAGAATAATTCTTTTCAGATTTCAATGGGATGAGGAATAGGTATTTTAAAGGACGCTTTAAAAAACAATGTTTATTGATTAGCAGTGGAAAAATGGCAATAGAATAATACTATATAGTATCACATTATATTATATTATAATATAGTATTATATTCTATATTATTATGGAAAAGTATATAGCCCTTTTTTTTTTGCTATAATTGCTTTTCTTTCCTGACTACTTTCCTTAGCCTTACGCGCAAGACAAAGAAAATATCATTTTTCTAACAGGCTGTAACTTAAATAGACTATAATAGGGTTTGTGTTTTTTTCTCAGCGTAAGAATGTTTTTTCTTGAAACATTTGCTTCAAGGAAGGAATTTGATAGCATCTCAAGAAAAGCAGGCAGAAAATCCCAGTAATTGTCAATATTATCCAATCAGAATAGGTCCCTACTAGCTCGTTCTCCAGTAAAAAAAAAAAGAAATTATTTCTCTGGAAATTAACAATAATAACTGACACCATAATTTGCTTTTCAGTGGATGTAGAAATAAATACAGCCTATTTACAAATATTTGAAAAAAATACCCTGTAACAGAAACGTGTCAGCAAATACAACTGTAGAATGTTACAAGAAGAGCTGTGGATTTAACCATTGATATCAAGGTGATATGAATGTGATACTACTACCCTTGTGATAGCAAGGGTTCTAGTAAAGGCTTACAGGATCCAGAAAAGTTTTACTTTTTGACTATGGTGCCACTTTCAAAATAAAATGGGCTTCTACGCATTTGCTTTATTCCTAATTACTTTTCTGGTCTACATCTTTTGGAGTCTACATGGATTTTGCTTGATCTGGGTGAAATGCAATAGGATCTAGTATAGCCTAAAGAAAAAGGCTCCAAAGTGCCAAATTTTACCTGCAAGATAAATACATAATACATATATTCATAACATAATACTGAGCATTTTTACTTCACCAAACACAGATATAGCATAGGACGTGACCCAGCTGCCTGGTTCAGAATCAATCAAAACACTGGTGAAATCACACTGAACAAAGTTATTAACCGAGATTCAGTCTACATAGTCAATGGGCAGTACCAAGCAGAGGTTCTGGCAATCACCAGAGGTAAGAAAAAGGATTAAGATTTCCAAAATAAACTCTTTCTGTTCCAGATTTCTCTCAATGTTTTCTCCCGTTTCTAGTTTTCCAACCCTAACTGCATTATTTATAGTATCAACATTCCCTCCTGACCACAAATATCGTTCTTTTAACAGGGGTTCCTCGATATACTGCTACTGGCACCATCGTGCTTTCAATAGATGGCGTCAATGCCAATTGCCCAACTATTAATACTGAAATGAGGAAAGTATGTATGCATTCCCCATCGGTGATTATCTCAGCAAAGCATAGGGATGGTAATCTCTATGCTACCCCCTTTACATTCAGCATACATGGTGAACCTCAGACTACATGGATTATCAGACGAATAAATGGTAAATTAACCTACATTTTGTAACAGAATAAATCATAGCAATAAACTCTTATCTAAGATAACTGATTAGGATGTTACTTTATTAACAAACAAAAGACTTACTAGAATCTATTCAAATTCTCAGTTAAATATGAGTCTAAGAAGTTACTCCAAATTTGAATATATGCATGAATACATATATATATTAGAATATTTAAATTGCAATTATTTATTACGTGTTATAACTTAAAGGAAACTGAAAATTTACTGATAAAAATAGAGCAACAAAACTGTACTTTGAGTATAACTATGACAAGAGCTTTAACTGGTCTAAACATAATGAAGTAATTCAAAAGGAGCAATTTGACACTTTTTTATTTTTGTGTTATCTAAAAAATCCTAAGAATGTAAAAAATCTCAAATTTGTTTATTAGAGTATAAAGTTTATAGTTAGCAGAGCTTTACTTTTATGAGAGGCATATGAAAAGGTCAAATTAAGATTACAACTTTTTAAATTTATTGTAGCAGTCATACCTACTTGTATTTTAAAGAAAATTTTTCTAGTCAGTGCCCAGGGAAGCTTTGCCAGTTTCCTTCAATACGACATGGCAAAATAATGAATTAGTCAAATCCAATGCATTACTAAATGACAGAATTTGCATAACTTACTGTATACATGGAAGACTACATTAAATAGCAAGCATCACAATTGCAAGTATACCTGAGATTTGCAAATATGTAATTTTAAATATTTTAAACTTACTGAAAAACTTTTTGAAAAACATATATGAGTTCCTTGAGAGAGGAAAAAGAAATGCATAAAAGTTTTGACTTTTGTCTTTATCATTGTGTGAATAAAATTCAGGGAAAGCAGCAGTGAAAATAAAAAAATTCATTTTCCCCTTTTCTATTTATCAAGTTTAGAAGTGATAACTAGACCTATTTGGCTCAGGTTTTGCAAGAAAAAAAATAAGCATAGATGAGTATTATATATTTTGGCTTTGAGTAAGTATTGTAGATGCATAAGTAATTGAGGTGCTTAGAAAGGGAACACTGTTTCATTCTGTTTTATGAATGTAATACACAAGTAGTATAGATTTGTAGAACACTTAAAGTCAATACCTTCATTCAAACATTTTTCTCTTTTTTTTTTTTTTTCCCCCTCCAAAATTCCTCTGCAGAGCTAGTGGGCCAGAACATAGACTTTTACCTTTATAGGATCTATGTCGTTGTCAGAGATAGCCAAGGCCGGCGTTGCGCTCGACCACACATAATTCCTGTGCAAGCTTGCCAGTGTGATAGTCGGAATTACTGCACCAGTGGGGCCACAAGAATAATTATCATCGGTGGTGGTGGCTCTGGTGGTGGCGGTGGCGGTGGCACTATTGGTGGTGGCGGCACTACTGGTGGTGGCGGTGGTACTGGTGGCGGAGGCCGGGAAGAGGGAGGACAAGGTGGTGGTGATTATGACCAGACTAGACCTGGAGGAGATTATGAGGACCATACAGAGTGGCAGGGTTATACTGACGGCTACGACAGAGGTGACGAAGAATATACTGCCTCCACGGATGACGGTTATTCTGGAAATGAAAATTATGGCAGACAATACGAATCAAACACCACGCTTAGTGGTGCTGCCATTGGCCTGATGTTTCTCGGTGGATTAATATTTGTTTGTAAGTATAAAATTAAGAAAACGATTTTATTATTTTTCTAAATAATGTAAGTAGTGCATTTTTTAATTCTTCTAAAATAAGGCTATTTTTTCAGTTGGTTGTTAATCCATTGGCTTCTATTGGCCATTTGACAGAAAAAAAAAATGTCTTTTAAACAAAATGAATTTACATAAATTTTATGTTATACATACATACATTTTTCATTCAAAATTAAGCATTTCCTTTCTAAGACTTGTTATCCAATTCTTAGACAGAGTTGTCCTGTCACTTACATTTTGCAATTTGTACTTCCATTACATTACTAGAAGAAATTAGCAAGTATCAGCTCTCCAAGTTGGGTATGAAAGGATCTAAAGAACAAGATTCCTTTGAACTCAAAGCCTGATTTCCGTATTAGAGCAATAAATCATACATTTTGAAACTTTTGGCTACTCTTTCCAAACATTACATCTAATAAAAAACAAGTAGCATTTATGATAACAGGATCAAAACACGACAATAATTCATCTGTCCTAGCATTCATGAAGAATTATGAGCTTCATGGATTTAAGTTAGAATTTATACAATTATTTCTCAGACTACCACGATCATAGGTGATCAACCTTCTTTTTTGGCCTGAGCATCAGGTAATCAACATCTAAAATTTCCCATTGCAGAAATACTGACTACAAAACCCGAGGAAATTGATTTTTTTCCCCTGATTTTTTGAAGAGGGGGGTTTGGTTTGTGTTTTGATCTTTGTAGGAATGAACGCAAAATTTTGAAGCTTCAAAAGGCCGTTCAATTTGTAGTCCCCAGATGGTTTATCTTACAGGACAGACTGTCTTTCTGCCTTTGGAATACTCCCCTCATAGTCTGGACTAAATACGTCCTTAGTCATGCTGTATGAGGCAGCACTTTGTACATACTATAGTCCTTTCCCCTTTTCATTTCACTTTGATGTTCAAGTAATCAGAGGGCTGGAGCAACTCTCCTATGAAGACAGGCTGAGAGAGTTGGGACTGTTCAGCCTGGAGAAGAAAAGGCTCCAAAGGAAACCTTGGGCAGCCTTCCAGGGCCTAAACTGGGCCTGCAAAAGAGCCAGAGAGGGACTTTTTACAAGGGCATGTAGTGACAGGACAAGGAGCAATGGATTTAAACTGAAAGACAGTAGGTTTAGGAAGAAATTCTTTACTGTGAGGGTGATGAGACAGAGGCACATGTTGCCCAGAGAAGCCATGGATGCCACTTCCCTGGAAGTGTTCAAGGCTTGGCTGGATGGGTCTTTGAACAGCCTGGTAAGTGAAAAGTGTCCCTGCCCATGGCAGAAGGGTTGGAACTAAATGATATTTAAGATTTCTTCCAACCCAAGCCACTCAATGATTCTACAAATTAATATTGCATTGCCTTTCTAAAATAAGCAGTGTTTTTCATGCTGGCCATTATAAGATTTTGCAATTTCCAGCACTGAGTTCTTTATACAACTAAGCATAATACAGCACTCTGGGAAAGCTGACTCACTCTACGTAAACATTTGGTGAAACTAGGGCTTGGGGTTCGCCCCTACTGCTTTTTCAAATCAAGCATTATGTATATGTAATGTGAAAATTGCAACTGGAGCCTTAGCCAAAGATCACTGCAGTCAGGTGGATTGTCCACTGATTCACATATGTCTGTTATCACTAATGTGTATTTCTTTTCAATTACAGTACTTGAAGGAAAAATGTATGCTTATATATCAGGAAAAAACAGCAATGAATGCTATACAAAGCAGCACTGGTTCTGTTTGTTTAATTTTCATATGTATGCAATTTATATTGATTCAGCTGAGACAGATCAAAGTCTGTTCCCAGGTGTACAAGCATAAATTTGGAGTAACAGCCCCACCCCTATGTTGCTCTGCTATAACTAAAGGTACAAATTATTCTGAATTTCCAAATAAAGGCCACAAGCAGCCAATGATTCTGAAAGCCAGACTTACAGGCTGCTTGGTTAGAAACATTTTAAAGGCATATTTCAAAAGTTCATGAGCACCTGCCCTCTGGGGAGAGCAGCTACTCCTGTGAGGAAGAGATGTCCTAAATCCTTCTTTTCTTTTCCTTTCCTGTTAAGTGATTCCAATTTTGATGTCAATGAGCGATTGTTGTGGCTGTGGACCTGGCGCTGCAGGTGGAGTTGGAACTGGATTTGAACCTGTACCTGAATGCACAGAAGGGGCAATTCATCCATGGGGAATAGAAGGTGCACAGCCTGAAGACAGGGTCAGTACATACCATGTTTTAGAAACAACTCATGTAGAGTAAAGGCTGTGTTTGACTATAGAAAGCGATAGTAACACTGTGACATCTAAAACCAGTCTGGTATTGTCAACAATTGCCAGGCAGATATGAAAGGTGATTCTCAGTTAACATTTGCTGATGCGGTTTATGTGTTTTAAGCAGTGGTCAGTTAGTTTGGCACAACAGCTTGGTGACACTGTTCTTCCAGATGAAGCATAACAACTAGCAAGCTTCTTCAGTGCAAGTTTAGAAGGGAACACAAATCATCTTTACTGATCATTGTTTGTGTTGACAAGGAAAAAAACTTGCTTTGTTTTGTTTGTTAATGGAGATGGTGATAATGCCTATCATTAACAGTTGGGACTGCTAATTCCTTAACATAATTCACAAAGTCTTGGTCTTCATATGGGAATTTCAAGGCAATCATTCAAAGAGTCACAATGTTGTTTTCCAGGATGTCTCACACATTCTTGCCCCAACAACTGCTGCAGGAGGTGATTTTGGGGAACCTTCTGGTAAGCATCCTTATATCTTCTATGTTACGCTGTCATAAAGCTGTCTTTCAGAACTTCATGCCTTCAGATTCATCGAGTCCTTTGGTTTCCCAGCTATAACCCACCCTTCCAATCTCACATCTGCAGATAGTCAAACTCATGCTGGTAGGACCTCCAGTATGAATAAAAAGTCTGGGGTTTAAGCTTTTGAGCAGATTAATGTCTGCAAACTACACTTATTTGAAATATCTGCCAAGGCCTTCAAATCCTAGGCAATTTATCAGCAGAGCTACTGAGTGGAGGGCCTTTTCAAGACACCAGTTTTAGCAGAAATCAATCTTTAACCAGAATAAGAATATTTGCTTTAACAACCCGGGTAAAATCTTCAGTTCTTCCCTGTTTCTTGCTTCTCACAAGAGTGCATGTCAAGTAGCTAGTTAACTACTGACAATTTGTGTCTTACCCTAGACAAGGTGATACATAACACAATTAATGTATGCTTCTGAGATAAGGCTTCTCCAGGAATTCAATGATCATAAAGAATAAGCCCAGCTGCACAGTGCCACTTTCTCCTTCTCCCCCATTCCTTACTTCAGAAGGATGTTGGCACAGATCCATTATCACTAGCTTCTGACAGGAAGAAGTGTTACTCTGCAAGACAATTTCTCTGCTATTTATTATACAAGGATGTTCTCAGATTTCTCATTTCACAAAAATAAAAAAAAAATATGAATTTAGCCTATGTTTCCCAGTGTAACCATAGTTAAGACTGCTGTATGTAATTTTTTTTATTATAATATGTGCTGATCATTAAGAAAACTCTTCCCTTGTTGTTATATATTAAAAAATATGGAGAAGATAAAATCCTGTGAGTATTACTTTATAACTTATTTTAAAGACCATTTCCATTCTGGATTATAAACTGGTGGTTATTATGATCCATTGCTGTTCTCCCCTAAAAAATCTCACTACTAGAAAATGTGAAAGTAGTTACAAAATTCTTTATATTCTAGGATTTACAAAACTTTTTGTTTTCTAAATGTGTAAGGGAAATAATTTTGACACCAATCTGATCATAAATATGCATTTATGTATTTGCATAGATCAACGTTATCTGATTGTCTAACACAGAACCATGATAGCATATGTATAGCACACTAGACAGAATAATCTCACCAGCCAATAACAGAATACATCACTGATTTTTTTAAAACACACGTGCACATGCTGCCTAGCCTCAGGAATAAAATAAAGTGCTTAAGTGTCTGTTAATACGTATTTAATTATTACTGCAGTTTCAATGTTTGGTACCTGTGCATGTACCTGTGACTGAAATTGGTCTGAAATACCTTTAGAAACTCAGTAGTGTCTTTATAGCACTTGTAAAAACAACGGACAAATTGTGTATAAAGTTTCACAGAGCACAGGAAGGATAACTTTTCCTGTTTTCAGACATATATAATAACACATATGGAGGAGGAGGAGGAGTAGCTTCTGGGGTTGAAGAAACCACAGGTGTTGGCTATGGCACTGGTACTGGCTACGGAACAGCTGGAGGAATTTCTGGAACAGGGGAAGTAAAAGGGTCAATTGGAGGAACAATAAAAGAGTATCGAGAAGGAGGAGTGAACATGGCCTTCCTGGACAACTATTTCTCTGAGGTAATTAGTTGCTATTGTTTGAGTTACACCTGTGAGCATGCTTTCTGTTAGATTCTCCTTCCAGGCTACATGGTGGAAAACCAAATTAAATCTACTCAAATTGACACTTCCATGATATAAGACTGCTGTGAGAGCAAAGCTGACCACACTGGTCCAAAAAGTTACAACACTAGTAGTAATACTGTCTTTGAGCTGCTGCCATAGTAGATGGATTATGCAACAACCTTTTTGTAAAACTGATGGAGACACTGCAGGTAGGGGTGGGAAGCAATCAAATGATTTCAACTTCGTAAGTACCCACCAAATTTATATATTTTCCACCTTTCTCAGTGTAAAAATATATAACTTTCTGGAATTGTTCACTCCTACTTCCTGTACAGCTTGTTTGATGAAGTCATTTTAACCCTTAAAGAACTTTAAACATCAGTTCTTCCTTATTTTTATTGCCATTTCTGCACCTTAAAAGGCTTGTGAACTACCAGTGACACTGATACGCAGTTTTTCAATTGGCAACACCTTATTTAGCCTTAACATATGGGATTATAAATATGGTATGGAATTTACACGATTAATGGCTTCATGAGCTATATTTTTATTCATATGCATGAACTGTGAGGCATAAATGTTATAATTGCATGTCACCAAAATATCAATTAAGATGTAAGGATTGCTATATTTCAAAATCTAATCAATGTTCAGTGAAGGAGAGAACAGGACAGTCCTGACATCTTGAGCGTGGATTTCTCCCAGACTGCAATCTTCCTGCCTTGGACTGGAGTACTATGTATTAATTGTCTGCCAGCCCTAGGCCTCCATATACTACTCCTGCTATCCTCCTGGACATCTCAATCCTCAAACTCCCTGACTCGCCCTCCCAGGCCTCTCCTTCATGCCTTTTCTGCTTCCTCCAACCCCACTCGGCATTCACTTTAAATTCTCCTCTTTCCTACCTGATCTCCCTGCAATGACCACGCCAGGATCCCTAACATCATCCCCAGCTGGCGATTTCCTTCTTGTTCAAAATGGACTTCCCTCTGGACTCACCAAGTCTCTCTCCCCCACTGTGGACTATCCTCCATCCCATGTCCTCTTTCCTGGTCTTCATTGCTCCCCTTGCAATACTGCTCCACTCCTCTTCCTACCACTTTGTTCAGATACTGCTGCTCAAAGAATGCATGTTTGCGTGTCCCTTTTGCCCTATAGGCAGAGCCACTGACAATAGACCAAATTTGAGACGCTACATGTTGGCAGAAACAAGAATAAAACACAGTAATATTTAAACATATTTCAAGGTTAAAAAATGTTGATGGTATAATCTGTCCTGTTGATGTCCTATTTTTCAAGTCAGCTGAGCCTTACTGTGGTTAGGGAAACTTTTCTGTGGTTTGAGTATTCATGGGTAAAAACCTGACAAAATTCACTCTGTTTTTCTGTTTTTTGGTTTTGGTTTTTTTTTTTTTTTTTTTTTTTGGTTTTTGTTTTGGCAAACTACAGAAAGCATTTGTGTATGCAGATGAAGATGAAGGTCGGCCAGCAAATGACTGCCTATTAATTTATGATCATGAAGGAGTCGGTACTCCTGTTGGCTCCGTGGGTTGCTGCAGCTTTATTGGAGAAGATACAGACGAAACATATTTGGATACATTAGGACCAAAATTTAAGACCCTAGCAGAGATCTGTCTGGGCAAAGAGATTGAACCTTTCCCTGATGTCAACCCACCCTGGCCAGGCGTCAACATTTCCTTCCCCAGCCCTGAAAGTGATCTAAACCTCCCACCACCTGGCACCACCATCGTTGTCAATGGAAGTGCACCTATGCCTCCCACCGCTGGCACTACAACGGTTGTCACTGAAAACACCTACACGTCTGGGACAACCATACAGCCCCCAAGGCCAATGCCAGATCCCTTGCTCCACGGCAACATGACGGTGACCGAGACCTACACCTCCGGCTCCCCCTCTCTTTGCGTTGACCCTCTGCGTGCATCCAACGTCGTCGTGACAGAGAGGGTTGTGGGGCCTGCCTCTGCCTCTGATTTGCGCGGCATGCTAGATATCCCCGACCTCACAGAGGGCTCCAACGTTATCGTCACGGAAAGAGTAATCGCGCCTAACTCCCGACTCCCGGCATCTCTGAGCATTCCTGATTTGGTAGATGGGTCAAATGTGGTAGTGACAGAAAGGGTGTTCAGGCCTGCCTCCGGCATGCCGGGTAGCCTCATAAATATTCCCTCAGAGCTATCCAACGCCCACAACGTGGTAGTCACAGAGAGAGTAGTGTCAGGGTCTGGGATGAGCACCCTGGGAGGAACAAGCCTGGGAGGAGCAAATCTGGGGGGCCTGAGCAGCACGGGTCAGATGCTCAGTGCTGACTGTCATCTTGGCCAGGGAATGGGCACGGCATCTCCAGGCACCTCCCGGAGACGAGTGACAAAGTACAGCACTGTGCAGTACTCCAGTCAGTAAGGCCTCTGCTGGCACCCCTTCCTGCTGAAATTGCCATTTGCACGACACTCATTAGCTGCCACCCATCAAGAATATTGTTATTATTTATAACTAAGAAATAGCGCTAAAATTTCAGGGATTCCTGCTTGTGTGAGGATCTCTGACGGGTGCCCCATTTTGAGGTCAAATGCAGGACTTTGTCAGTGAAGGGAAAATAGAAGGTAGATTTAAATTTATTTCTTTCTCTCCACCTAGCACTGCAAGTGTATAAAGAGACTAGTATTTTTGGAGAGATATTTGATAACCAAGGAGAGCAATGAGAGAGGATCCTTGTATACACGCAGCACCACTATGAATTAGTGTCGTACAAAAGCATGTTAAAATACTGTGCAGCTGAGTGATCTCTCACAATAAGCAGATTTGTGTTAATAGGCCCTCACTGACAAGAGAGGAAAAGAATGTAGTTAATAATTAGTCAACTCAAGACTAAATAAGCACTTTCAAACGCATCATTTTACTTTGCATGTAATTCAAGAAGCGCTACAAAACGGCACTTTCAACCATTTCTCCCATCACCAACAATAGTTATAAATAATAATTATATAAACATAATACACTTCCATTGCTTTCTGAAGTTCTCAGTAAACAAACACCCTGACACAGCCTGCCATGCTGTTCCTGGTCCTGGTGAGGAGCAATTCGTCGCAGCTGGTGCTGCCACGTTGACACTGTCACCCAGGAAGACGTTGGCTTCATCCTTTTTCCATTGCCATTACAGCTTTGCTTAAATCTAAAAGGACTTCAGTGACAACCAAGAACTCTTAGTCAGATTTTTGTGCCAAACTATGACTACCATTTAAATCACCAGTGTCATATTATGAGGTCTATAATATACTGTACAAATTCTCATTTCAAATACTGATACAAAAAGAAAATCTTGGAAGCTTTGTGATGTGAGGAGGCAATACCAAGTATTGTATTACTGACACAGGTAGCTGAAGTCTTCCTGAAAAGAAAAAAAACACTTGGAAGCAATATAAATTTGTTAATAATAATGTGGAGAATTTTTATTTCATATGTCAATGTATTTTGCATTGATAGTTTGAAAGTTTATTTGAATGTATTAATTGAAAAAGTCTTTATAAGTCTATAAACTTAATTAAATCTGGCTTTTATTTTCCCACAAAAACAGCTCTACCGCACTCTGTTATTCTAATAATACCTTAACATGTCTTAGAATGTGATTTGAAGGAACAAAATAGTGAATTATATCTTCTATCTCATTTTATTTCTGTATCATATGTATAGTACCCATAGCGTACCCAACATTGTTTCAGTGTAAATAAAATAGAGTTATAGGGAGGGACTAGCTTTTTTTGCTAGACCACCAAATCGGTAGTTTCCCCACAAATTTTGCTTCTTTGGCTTTGAGAGATAGGTTAGTGAAAAGTTTAAGAGTTGTCTGTGAACCTTCCAGTCTATAAAATGGAAAAGAAACGCAATTGCGTATCCAGACTAACTTACCTCAGAAGGAATGGATGACCAGTTTCTGAGTCTGATATCAAGAAAAGGCTTTTTAAAAGATGCTTTTGGAAATGCAACTAAATCTGCTGTCAACAACAGCCTGCAGTGCCCCCTGAGTCAATGCCAATGTCAACATCAGTAATCCCCTGGAGTTATGACCAAATCCAAGGCTACCTCCAAGAAAGTTCCTTTCCAGAGCTTCAGGTTCTATTCTACAGCAACTGAGCATGCTAGATGCTCCCTCCATAAAACCTGACATTGCTGGTTTTGCTTCGCTCTGTAGCCTTCATTAAGTATCATTAAAATTGCATTGACTTCAAAGGGATTAGTCTTTCCTATAAGTTATGTACCAACTGTAATTATAGTTACTGGAACCATTCTTTAAAGAAGGAAAATAGGTACTAATATATAAAGCTACATCTTTTTACATCTGGAGAATTTGTGCAGAAATTCACTAAAAATGCTGACAAACTCCCTTTAATTTTGCTAACCACCTGTTTATATTAAAAAACCAAATATTTAAAATATATATGACTATCTGGTATATAAAAAGCTGACGCAATACAGCCAAACCCCAGTAGAAAATATTTTAATGTAAAAACAAATTGAGTGTAAATATTTCCATAATCTTCTTAAGCAAATCAGAAATATTTTACTGAACTGTGTTCAAAGTACTGAAACTAGTCTTCAGAAGCACATGCAGAATTCCTCAAAAAGGAATGCTGTGTGAAGTATGAGTGTCTGAACTATGGTCTCTTGCATGCCTAGAAAATAGGGGAAGAATGAATAGAAAAAAATGCAGAAATAGAAAACTAATAGAAAAATTAAGGAAAAATGTTGTTTCAAAGGACAGATTTTGGTTATGTGGTGGTTGTCTACTTCTAGTACTATCTTTTACAAACTTTTTAATTATTATGTAATACTATTCTTGAAATATTTCTAGCATCATTTAATATTGGTTTCTCACAACAAACAGCAATTGCATTATCCAGTGCACTTCTGAATATTAACTCCTATTGCTGTGTAATTTTTACAAACTTCCTAGAAACTGTTTTCTTAGCGAATTTTGGTTTCCATTAGGTTACTACAAATTGTGGAAGAAAAAAATGCATGTGAAGACATGAACAAATACTTGGTTCATTAAAAATTCTGTTCAAATTCTTTTTCTAGCTTCATTGTTTAAAAAATAGCATATAGTTCAGTTCTGGACAGACATTAGTTTTGTTTCCTTTCTTCCAGCTGTAATTTCAAAGCCTGTTTGCTGTCTTACGTTATTCGTATTGTTTAATAATGAAGAAGGAATGGTTTTCAGGGAAGAAAGACAGTAGTGATACCAGTTCTGCTCTAAACCATTCAAGAAAAACGCTCTTACTTAGACTCAGCAGCAATACCAAGTGTATGGTTTGCTATTTTTTTTTTTAACTCGGGTTAATTTGGGAGTAGGATCCTAAAGTTTCAAAAGGCTCTTTGAGATCTTGGCATGATGAGGAGTCTACTGATATGGGAGAAAACAGAGCCACAAACTGAGGGTCTCATTAGATTTCTATCTTAGGAACACTGTCTCAATTTGAACTGCAAGTTTCAATACTTCTTACTCTAATTGTCTGTCCTAATAACACTTTTAAACTCTTGTGAGCAGCACTTACTATGCGTAATATGAAAAGGCCACACAATTTAAGCAACAATTTTTAAAAAAATCTGCTGTTTTGTTTGAATTAACTGCATAATTCAAATACTCCTCACTATTGAGTCACCAAAAACATAATTTTAATTTTATTTAAAATAGAAGTAATATGACTATGGGCTTGTGTTTTCATAAATAAAAATATTACAGATTTGTTTGTAATAATTTCTGAATGGCACTAAAAAAATACAATAAATGATCTTTTGGAACATGATGTTTAACAAAGAGTGGCTCAGGATATTTTTTTTTTCCATTTATCAGTGGAAAATAGAGCTTCCTTTAAAACTGATGGGTTTTTTTCAGAAAAAAATCTAGTTCTTTCACCAAAAAAACAAAAAAAAAACAAAAAAAAAAAA
>VYXD01006933.1:782799-805312 GCA_013397195.1 Hylia prasina
AAAAAAAAAAAAAAAAAAAAAAAAACCAAAAAAAACCACCACCAGAATGTGTTGATTTAGAAAGTTAGGTCATTCCAAAACAAAATTATTTCATGTGTCAAGTTGACTACAATACTTTATTTCAGGTCGTCAAGCAGAAATGTGTGTCAGGTCTCACAAGAATTACAATACAATTTCCTCAACCCATCATTCTCTGCATTGTTCTCTCTCTTTAGATAGCCTTTTCTGTGATACCATTCTATACTGCAACTCTGAAACAGTGCTTCAGAGGAGCTATAAATTAATGCTGGACAACAAGCTACAGAGAGAAGGAGAGCAGAAGTCTCTAGAAACACAGTATTTGGACAGCACAGGTATCACAGGTACATTTACTGCACACTGGTCAAAATGAGTTGAACCAAGGAAAAGCACTTTGGTTCTAAAATCAAATTTCTTTCTAATGTTCCAGACTGGTGTTCACGATAATAATTATTTTTTGTACAGAGATTTTTCTAAACTCAGTAAATTACTGCTTTTTAAAAAAATACCATGTAGTAAGCAAATGTCATCTAATCTGTCATTTTATTTTGCCTTAACATTTCGACATCTTTTTCCTGCAGTTTCACACAGAATGATTATTGGCACTCACACGTATTTAAGATAATGACGTAAGTGTCTTTTCAGGAAGTTAAGTTAGAAGAAAAAATGTTCATCTTCAAATTTATAGAAACTTTGCTATCAGTCTGATGATGTTGCCAATTCCAGTGCTACAAAGGTAATTTATCATTTATTGTTTGTGTATTTAGAACCTGCTTAAACAGAAATGAACCAAAACTATGTTACACAACACCAGTTTGTATGCTCAAGCAACTTTATTTGAAATATATGAGAGCACAGATCCAAGTCAAAAATGGGTCAATAGACAATGTTATTTCATATTCCAAGTGCACTTAAATTTTATAAAAAGGAGAATAATGACAAAATTACAACTGGTGATACTTTTGGATGCATATTTATATAATGATGAATCTGTCATGTTTTCTTATCGTGACCAGTTGTTAAACAGCATCTTGTAATTCAGGATACAGTGCAATAAGTTATAAAATAAAACACGGACAAAATGACAACTTAGGAAACAAAAGCTGCTTAGTTGACATCCATCACGTACCCAAACTTCTGATATTCATCATGTGCTGTTGGGCCTATCTGTAAATTTAGATAGTTACCCATTTAATCTTTTTATTTTTCCTACTTTTTGGGAAAGCTCTAAAAAACAAACAAACAAAAAAAATACATATATTATTACAGGCTTCCTTCCAGCTCCTTCATTAAAGATTTGTTTCGAGCCAGTCAAAATCTAGGCAAAACAAATGGTAATTTTATACCTGCAGACTTTGATTTTACAGTGATCCAGTATCAAAGAGCTAGGTGAAGGTCTGTTCCTCTGCCAGTCACTGCAGGCTCAGGTTGTCAGGGAGGTGAATTATGACACCAGAACAGGACTCAAGAGGCAAAGGCTCCCCAGGATTCCCTATAGGATCTTGGTAAGTTGTTTAATTTTTCTGAATTTTCTATAAATTGTCTTTGAAAAGGGGACTTGCAACTTAATCTCTTCCCCCTAGGAATATGATTACAAAGTCATCAATGATTGCAAGATGCTCACGTGTTAAGGTGTTTTGGTAACCCCCATAAATATAGTCAGCAAAGTGCCTGAAGCACACATGCAGAGGGACATCTCGAGTCTTTGATGCTGAATGTCTATTATAATGAATGCTATTTGACTGTAAAATCCACTCTAGATCAAATGTTTGACTATAAATAGCAAAACAACAGCTATTGGGCATGCAAAATTTATAAATACTAGTAGGAAAGTAATGTTTTTCTTGCGTTGTTTCTGGGTATGTAGATCTGACTTTTATCTTTGCGACCTTCTTATTTAATATATTACTGAATAAAAGTGACCAATGGTAAGCTGTAGGTGCACCAAGAGCCTTAGAAAGGGACTGGAGAAATTCATATGTAAAAGGTCAACAAATACAAACTAAACAGTCCTGTCTGGGTGAGTGCTAGGCATGGACTGCAAACAGTATCCAGGCTTGTACACACATCCTAAGTGGCATCTCCCATTGCCATTCTCAGAGACAGAATGAAACGAAATACACCCATTTTTATTCTGAGTTCTGTCAGTTCTGCTCCACTGTCATGTGGGGTTTGCTTTAAATTTTATTACACCTAAGTTCAGAGTTTAAACTAAAAATTCAGCAAATTGCTAGTGATTGCAAATAGCTTTCTTCATCAAGACACCTTTGAAAAGCTGTCTAGTCTCAGTTCTAGGAGATTGTCTGGGATTTGCACTTCTTACGGAGGAATCATCTGAAAGCATCTGAAACAGGCAAGTCTTAATGGAAAATTGTCAGTCAACACTGATGTTAACCAATATGGTTTGCACATTCATAGATGTGTAACCATTGGGGAAAAATAAAAGACAATGCAGCCCTTTGGTGATTTGGGATTTTTCTTTTTTCCCATTTAAATCAGTACATATTTTGATTCAACAGAATATCTGCGGTCTTGAAGTGGTGGGATATATATCCTGTAACCATCTCACACAGAAGTGTGCATGTCCATGGCCCTCTCTGACAGAAGTCTTACCAGAGCCAGCTCTTACTTTGTTCCATCACCATTTGTGATTCACAGAGTAACTCACTTGATATTTTAAGCTCCTGAAACTAGAGCTTATTATTTTGTCACTTATCTTGAAAATCCTTTGTTATTTAATTTAGCTAAAATTAAAATATGTTCAGGCCTTTAACACTAATATATGGTGACAGGCATGAGTCTTTTTCACATTATTGCTTCTTCAACTTTTGTCATCAGTGAATACTTTTAAACATTTTTAAAGTTGGTCACAGGAAAATCCTATAGTATGAACATAAATAAGTAAAAAGTGAATCTAGGATTCAAAGTAAAGTCCACAAGCAATATTCAAGAGAACAGGGGCTGAGGCGCAAAGTTCACGTAAAACTAGGCAACATGGCAAATTCTTAGCAATATATATTCTTGTTTGGATTTGTAGGTTAAAAGTGAAAGGTGAAAAAGCAACTAGTCTTTTTCCTGGGTGGGTCGGGTGTGATGGGACAAAAGGGGAATAGAGAGGGGAAAAAAGTCTAATTCTGGGAAGTGCTTTAGACCACAGCACCACCCATTCAATTAATTACAAGAAAAATCAAGTGCACACAAAGTTATAAGGTCAGAGTTTACAGCAGCCTTCCAGTACCTGAAGAGGGCCTAGGAGAGAGCTGGAGAGGGAGTTTCTACAAGGACATATAGTGATAGACAATGGAGAATGGCTGTAAACTGAAAGAGGGTTTAGATTAGACATTAGGGAGAAAATCTTTACTGTGAGAGTGCTGGGACACTGTGCCACATCCCTGCAAGTGTTCAAGGCCAGGCTGGATGGGGCTTTGAGTAACCTGATCTAGTGGAGGGTGTTCCTGCCTCTTTTGGTAGGGCTGCTCTCTGGTCACTCCTCTCCTAGTTTACACTTGTGCCCAGTTTTACTCCACCCTAGGTGCAGAATCCAGCATTTTGACTTACTAAATTTCATTCCATTAATCACTGCCCAATGCTCCAATCTATCTAGATCTCTCTGCAAGTCATCCCATCCAGGGAGGTTGATGATCTTTAAGATTCTGTGATTCTGCATCCCCACTACTAAACTAATAAACAGGACCTGACTACATCAGCAGCCCCTCTCACGTCACCAGGAGATGCTGAATAGGAAAGGCCAGTGCTTTAAAGGACTGGAGTTCACTGTCCCATCTAACTTGTTAATGTTTTATTCAGTCAAACTTGCCTAATGCAAACGGGAACAGAAGAGAGTAAACAGAAGGTCAATTCTAGCACTATCTTTCCTGACAAATGGCCATCCTAACCCTTAGAATTCCCAGTAAGGAGGATTCAATAGGCTCCCTGTAGTCCTTTCATTCCTACTGGAAAGTTCAACTAGCAGCTTACTTAAATCTTCTTTTTTTGCAATTTGTCATTCTTTGTAAATGCAGAGAGCACATAAGTCCTTTCTAATGTACCTTTTAAAAATTGTGGAATCACAGAATGGATTGGTTTGGAAGGCCTCTTAAAAGATTATCTAGTCCAATCTCCTGGGCTTGTGATTACTGCCTTACTGAAGTTTCTAGGAGCCTGTAAGGACATGGGAACCAAGATTCCTTTTTTCTGCAGACTGACCAATTTATCTTCATTAGCGTTGAGTCATGTGACTCCTCTTGAGTGCATTTCTCATTTTATCTTTAAAGACTTAGAAAATTTGAGAATATGTATATATATTGCATCTTGAGGGTATTTTTGGTTAATTTGGAATTATTCTTATTAATATATGGTTATATGATTATATTATATTATATTATATTATATTATATTATTATAGCCCAACCTAGTTGAAGATGTTCCTATTCATTGCATTGGGCTAAATGACCTTTAAGCATCCCTTTCAACCCAAACCATTTTATGACTCTATAAAAATGTGAAGTGACTTTCTGTTATCACCACCAGACCACCGATAACTGGCAAACACATTATAGAGCCTCCTTTATGAATTGACTGAAATCTGCCGCAAAAATCCATTGAATTCTCATCCCTGAATTTCCAACCAAGACACTCCAAACTCCACCAATCAGAGTTCAACATTCCTCCAATTTCCAGCCTAAACATCAGGTCAGTTGATATCTGGTTTCCTGTCTGCATTGTTCTTCAGTTTTAAAATTGAGCCCTCTTTTTTTAACTAAACCACGCCTTCTAAGGTTACCTACTGACATAGTGCAGAGGCACACACAANCCAGTAAGGAGGATTCAATAGGCTCCCTGCAGTCCTTTCATTCCTACTGGAAAGATCAACTAGCAGCTTACTTAAATCTTCTTTTTTTGCAATTTGTCATTCTTTGTAAATGCAGAGAGCACATAAGTCCTTTCTAATGTACCTTTTAAAAATTGTGGAATCACAGAATGGATTGGTTTGGAAGGCCTCTTAAAAGATTATCTAGTCCAATCTCCTGGGCTTGTGATTACTGCCTTACTGAAGTTTCTAGGAGCCTGTAAGGACATGGGAACCAAGATTCCTTTTTTCTGCAGACTGACCAATTTATCTTCATTAGCGTTGAGTCATGTGACTCCTCTTGAGTGCATTTCTCATTTTATCTTTAAAGACTTAGAAAATTTGAGAATATGTATATATATTGCATCTTGAGGGTATTTTTGGTTAATTTGGAATTATTCTTATTAATATATGGTTATATGATTATATTATATTATATTATATTATATTATATTATATTATTATAGCCCAACCTAGTTGAAGATGTTCCTATTCATTGCATTGGGCTAAATGACCTTTAAGCATCCCTTTCAACCCAAACCATTTTATGACTCTATAAAAATGTGAAGTGACTTTCTGTTATCACCACCAGACCACCGATAACTGGCAAACACATTATAGAGCCTCCTTTATGAATTGACTGAAATCTGCCGCAAAAATCCATTGAATTCTCATCCCTGAATTTCCAACCAAGACACTCCAAACTCCACCAATCAGAGTTCAACATTCCTCCAATTTCCAGCCTAAACATCAGGTCAGTTGATATCTGGTTTCCTGTCTGCATTGTTCTTCAGTTTTAAAATTGAGCCCTCTTTTTTTAACTAAACCACGCCTTCTAAGGTTACCTACTGACATAGTGCAGAGGCACACACAATAGTTTTACATTTATTACCTCAGGCGCCTCAGCTATGACAGAAAAAAATAGCAGAACAATGCTCTTTTTCTTCTGAGACTGGGAATGCCACATTCCTGTATCTACAGTCCCTGAAAACTTACACTGTACCATTGCAGCTAATACTGGACTCGACAGAATAGAGTAAGATCAGCAGAGATTTTTTCCATTAAAGGTGCAACTTTCCAAAATTGTCTTTCTGTTGAATATAGTTCGGTTGTTTAGCACTGATGAAAATTCACAGACCAAAAAGAGGCTAATACACAAACACATGGGAAAGGAGTGGTTGCAGAGCAGTCCTGCAGAGGGGGATCTGGGAGTGCTGGCCAGCAGGAGGGTCAGTCAGCATTGCCGTGGCAGCCCAGAGGGCAACC
Source organism: Hylia prasina (assembly GCA_013397195.1). Lineage (NCBI taxonomy): Eukaryota > Metazoa > Chordata > Aves > Passeriformes > Sylviidae > Hylia > Hylia prasina. Next base: position 788,933 of record VYXD01006933.1, read on the forward strand.
CCCCACCTGGGGTACATCACACACAGCAAACCCAGTCAGTCTTAGAAGGAAATTATTCCATTGTGTTCAGTGTTGGTGTGGCCTCTCTTGAAGCACTGTGTGCAGTGGCCCCACACAAGTCAAAAAGGATGTGAAGGTCCTTTAATGTGTCCAGAGGAAAGCAATAAAGCTGGTGAAAGCGCTGGAAGGAAAGTTCTATAAGAAGTGTCTGAACACTTTGAGTTTGTCTAGCTTGGAGAGAAGAAGGCTACGGGGCCATCTCATTGCTTCCTACAGCCTCTTGAAGAGAAGCAGAGAGGGAGGTGTTGATCTATACTCCCTGGTATCCAGTGACAGAACATGTGGGAATAGCTCAAACCTCCACCAGGGGAGTTTCAAACTGGACATTAGGAAGCATTTATTTAATAGAGGCTGTTCAAACACTGGAACAGGCTTCCTAGAGAGAGATGGTTGATGCCCCAAGCTATTGATAGTTTAGAGGCTTTTCAGCTGTGCCCTTAATGACATGCTGTAGCTTTGGTCAGCCCTGAAGTGGTCAGGCAGTTGGACTGATTGTTATAGGTCTCTTCCAGCAGAACTATTCCTTTCCATTCCATTCCATTCCATTCCATTCCATTCCATTCCATTCCATTCCATGGAGCAGAGCAATCATTTATTTGTATCTACCTAAATGCTCTCTGTCGTGAGTCTTCCCAGAAAGAGAGCCACACCACCTCGAAAAAAGCCTGCAGGCAGTTTCAGAGCAGTGCCAGTTGCAATGCACAGGAAAGCAACAAAAGGGTTGCTCTGCCACGCCTTGTTTCACACACACATAAAAGACAGTATATCATGCTGTCAGTAACAAAATGCCTGTGTTCAGGGCAAGGATCTGGCCTGGTTATTTTACAGCTCTGCCAATCCCATAGCTCGCAGTCAGCAGGCTTACTCATTTCCACAGCTTCACCTGGCACCTGAAAAGTTAAACAACCTGGCCACACCAGGGAAAAAAAAAAAAAAAAAAAAAAAAAAAAAAAAAAAAAAAAAAAAAAAACACAATGCGCAACAAAAGAAAAAAAAAAAAAAAAAAAAAAAAAAAAGCAAGTAGCAAATAGAAGAATGCATATAAGGGAAAAAGCTGAACAGAGAAAGATAACAAGAAAGCAGTTAAGTGAGAGAAAGGAAGTAAAGCAAAAGAAAGGAGTGGATTATTCCTGCTTGAATTTGTTTAAGGCGCATGACAGGAGACATGGAGAATCAAAAACATAGTTAGCCCACATAGGAGCAACAATGACTCCATTTTTAGAATGCCAAGTGTTTGCTTAAAGTATCAAATCCTGGGGCTAATCTACTCTCCTCAGTTAGAGCATTTTCGCCTGCAAAAAAATTCAGGTGCTTGGTCATGCAAACATTTCAAAGCTGGTGACTATACCTATTGCAATTGCTCAAGAGCTGTCTGGGAGTAAGAAACCCTCTGTGATGTGTACCATTTTTTACATATTATGCATTATCCATTACCTATTTTGAGTAAATAAAAGTTATTTTGATATATCCGTGCAATGCCCTGATACAATGCTTTTTACTGGGATCTCTTCCCAAAAAATGAGTCGCATCTGCACCCACAATGCAGTAAAGAATCTTTCAACAATGCAGTAAAGATTAATGACAATCTCAAACAATGCAAAATATTTTATAATAGTTTCATGTGAATATGAGTTTCAACATTTCCTTACTAGGAACCCACACTGGGTTTTCCACCTTAATACCCTTTGCTAGGTACCTCACTTGTCTCATTTGCTTGAATCACTTGTTGAAAAGAAGAAACTGTATCATTCTAGAAAAAAAACAAGGGGGGAAAAAAAAAAAAAAAAACAAAACACCACAGCTGTAGTCAAGTTAGCCTTGCTTTTACAAGAAGCAGAGATGGACTCGGCTGGTCTGATCAAGCATGTCCTTGTCCTCCACCCCAGGGAAGCCAGAAGTTTCCTGGCACTGCTGTAAGGAAGATGAGTCGGCACGAATAGGGAGCGGCAGGCAGAGGTGGGGGCAAGGCAAGGTTTCAGGGAGTCACCAAGATCCAGGCACCATGGCAAGGGTGCAATAGAACACCTGTGCTTACAACTATTATTCCTGAGAGGACACACTCTCCCTCCTGACACAAGTTAGGTTGTTTTAGATTATAATTAATTTGCTGTTAAAAGTTTATCAAGAAAATTTAGATGTTTGTACTTCAAGACAACAGCAACCTGGTGCATGCCTCACACCTTGACAGGCCCTCTCCTCACCAGGCACCAAGAAGGGCTCATTTACTTTTATGGCTCGGAAAGCAAAGATTGACTTTCTCTTAGGTCTGCAGTGTCTGTGAACTCTGAATTGCTGCTGTCTCCAGTAGGAAAACAAAGATCTAATGCTCAGTGGATCCTCCTGGGCAAACTGATTGTAGGGACAGAACTGCGGTCTGGATGTGGGAGGAGAAGTGTTTAGCTGCTGCCAAGTTAAAGTGAGGGAAAGGCAGAAAGAAATTCAGCTTCAGTGGTTGCTGACACACTTAGCTGTTTTAAAACAAAATTGATACTGTTTGACATTTTTTTCATAACAGCAGGTTAATTATTTTTGTAAAATAAGGATAACAGAAGTTTTTCATACAAAGCAGCCAAGCTAAAGTGAAAACAAACAAACAAACAAACAAACAAAAAAACCCCCAACTTTTTAATGATAGCTGAGGTTCTTGCAGGATGTCAAAGACGTAGCTCACTCACACTTAAGCTATCAGCAACTTAAGAACAAACATCTCAGCTCTGGCAAGATAATTTGCAGAAGAGCTCCTGTGCTGTTGAGCTCTGGGAAAAGACTATTCTATTCATTTCCCCTGTAAGCACATGTGACTTAAAAGGGAAATCAATGCCAAGAATTTTTCAAAAGAAATTCATTTAGGTTTTTATTCCACCATATCAGCATTTAAAGTTGGCAAATAGTTGTAAATATATATATGTGTGCATACATATATATATTATCATCTCATTAACAGTGTGCTGGACAGGCAACAAAAAAACTGTTTCAGAATTCCACAAAGCAACCAAAGATTGAGAAGAAAGTTCTCTTCCTTTCTTGAGAAATCAAGGTTTTTCTCTTACAGCCTTTTGATGTAAAGAAACACTTAACCATCAATCTAGGACACGTAATAGACATCTGAAAGCAGAATCTACTTCTAAATCACCAAATTAAATGGTTGTAAATATGAATGCTCTCTGAGACATGCTCTGCCTCATCTCTAACAGGAATAGCTAAAATAAAACTTCACAGTACTTCTATTACCATTAGCTGCAGTAGCTACAACAGCTGATTAAACCTGGGCCAAAATACACCCCTGTCCTTGAGACCCTGAAGAAGATCCTCACAGGACCTCAGTGTGTACTGCTGTGTGAACGTGCATAGTTCTGTGTGGTTATAAAGTGATCAATCCAGCACAGTGACTCAGTGACAGAACAAAGAAGGCATACAAAAGCCCTTAATACTGTGCATTTCACTTATATTGGCTCATCTATGCCTTTTGTTTTCTTTAAGTTAAGACCACTATTTTTATGCAGGGGTATCAGCAAACTCTGTAAATTGGGATATTCTAAGTAAATAACACAAACACAGATACATATCACTTCAGAAAAACTTTTGAGGTAAAGCTCTTGCCCTCATGATGGCAATGGAAATTATAATTGTTGCAACTGAAATTGAATTATTTATTGTGCATTGTTACAACATGCAATAAAGGTACATAATGTATTGGAAAGACTCCCATAAGGCTGGTTCCCCTCTCTGACCCCAATAGTATCACAAATAGTATCATAACCAGCAGGTTCTGAAGTTACTTACCACAAGTGAGTGTGATCCCGGAAAGACTGAACTAGGTAACTGCCTCAAAGAAGAGAGGGTGTACAGACAGCATGTTTAATTCTTTCGCCATCACGAAGAATCAGTTATGCCTTCGCAAGCATCAATTAACCAGGTGTATCCAGGAAAGATCTCTGCCAGATAAGAGTAGGAAGCATATGGCTCGGAGCGTCTAAAAAATGAGGATTACAGAAAAGGTTGTCCTGAAAACGCCCACAATTTTATTTCCCCGCGAGACTGCGCTCCCCCCTATCAATTACTCGTTAATGTACCAGTTTGTTGTCGCAGCCGCTCTGCGCGCCTCCCGCACGCTCCGGCTCGCCTTCCTCGGCGGAAGCGGGGCAAGCAAACCCCAAACTTGGGGAGCCCTGGGGGAGCTGGGGCCTGGCGCTCCGAGGGCTGCCCCGTGCAGCCTCCGCGGGCGGAGCTCGGCGGGGCGCGGACGGGACTCGCCGCCGCGGGCCGGGCGGGGCTCGGGGCCGGCTGCCTCTTGCCCCCTCCCGGAGCGGATCCCGCCCGGCACACTCCACCCACCCGCGGCTACTTGTGTCCCCCTCCACGGGCCGCCGGCATTCCCGCGTTGGGCGGCCGGAGGAGCTGAGCCCATCCCGTCCCGGCACGGCGATCATGTCGCGGGGCCCCGTGGCGGCGGTGCGGCTGCTGGCGCTGCTGGTGAGTGCGGGGCGCCGCTTTGCCGCGGGGTCCCTCGGTACCTCCCTCGGTACCGGGGCGCTGCTTTGCCGGGGATGGAGCCGCAGTGGTGCCGCCGCGGGGGTCCCGAGTGCGGCCGCCGGAGAGAGGTGTTCCCATAGGGCCTTGGCAGCCCTCCCAATGCCGGCTGCATGTGGCTGCTGGGAACGGGTTTTCCCTCTTTCTTTAGGAATGAGATAAAAGCCATTCCCGTTTGCTGCTTGAAAGCAGGTGGAGGTAGGAAATCCCAACATGAACGGTGCCTGGGATGGGTGGGGTTGCTGAAGCGCCGAGAGGAACAGGAACGCACTGAGGAGTTCACATTGTTGCCGTCTTCATGTTCGACATATTCTCTATAGTAAACTGTGTTTTGCTTCTGAGGAAACAGAAAGGGAAGGTGAATTAAACAGTTTGGAAGGCTTTATCGCCTTAGAAAAATTACACTAAATTCTTAACAATCCAGGACACTTCAGGCCTTCTCCTGCCTTTCTCTCACTAGTTTTCAGCCATGAGCCTTTATATCTTCCATCCTATGAAATACTTCCTCAGGTTAAAAGCAACGACTGTCTGTCTCATAACAAACTGAGAACGAAATGCTTGGTTTGTTGGATTTGAACGGATGCTTTCTGGTTGGTTTACAGAAAACTCGTCATTGTATGTGCGGCATTTTCTTTTGCTTTTCACCTTTCCAGGCTGGCAGAATGCCTGCGGAAGTTGGGCTGCCGCCTCTCAGACAAAGGTGAGGGTGGAGGCCATGCCCTGGGCTGTGCCGGGAGCTGCCAAGCAGCTGGGCAAGGATCAGTAATGGCTTCTTGCATGGGCAGAATGGAAAGCATGGGGGGGCTGGACCTTATTCCCTGAGCCCGGGAACCTGCAAAATCAAATTTGTTATCTGGAGACGTGTTGCCTGATAACTTTAACACAGACATATGGTTGTGCATAAGTTGGCCAGCAACAGTTAAACTTGTTTTTACCACAGGATGGTAGTTGGGGGCTTGGCTGGGAAATGCTTTATCCTCATTTTGTCCAAATTAATGATGGAAAACATAGAGTACCACTTGTGCAAAAGGTTTTATGTATGCTCTCTGCAATACCTGAAGCCACACCGTCATCCATTTTGGTGGGCTTGCCTTGGCTCAAGATGCTGTTAGTTTTGCCTGAAGAACATTATTTTTCTTGATCCTCATAATCTTCAATTTCAGCTAAGGTTGGGTCAGGATATGATGTCCTGAGAGTCAACTCAGTTTGGCCTAAAAGACTCATTGCTGGATAGAATATTAGAGTGAATAAAGCTGCCTTAGTTGGCTGATGTCATAAGAGAGGCACTGGTGGGTTTTGAAATTTTGGGGTTTTTTTCCTAATCTGGGCATTCATGTGGCAAAAAGTCAAGTTTCTTATTTGAAAGTATTGGATTAGGGACACTTATTTCTTCTGAATCTTAAGAAACTACTGAAAAAGAAAATTAGTCTAAAAGTAGTGTCTTCTCAAAGAGTCTTCTACATTCGAAGCATCAGGAATGGTAGGTTCTTCCTCTCCCAGCTTTTCCTGGAAATAACTCTCAGTGCTCCTTCCCTGCCTTCAGGCTGCATCCCTGTATCATCATCCCTGGGTCCTTGCAGAGATCACAGCAGATTTCCCCAGGCCCCTGCCTCCAACCCTTTTCTAGGGGTGTTTGGCTGTGCTGAATGGTGGTGCACCCAAAGGGTTGGGCTTGACTTGGAGCGTGTCCAGGGCACACACCCAGAGCCATGGGCCTGCCAGGCGGGCACAGCTGTTGAGGATTATTGGACTGGGAGGTTTCTCGGTCATTTCTAAAGGGGGTGGACATCATGTCTTCAAGAGAAGAAGTCTTAGAACACTTCCTGCATTTGGGTGAAAGAATAGTTGACAGAGATGTATGAATCTTACTATGGGAGTAGCAAAATTTACCTTTTCTCTGAACGTCTTCCTCAGATTGTACTTCACTGATGTTTGGGATGTTAAACTTGGGCTGGGCATGATGAAATTCAGGCCTGAATATATTAGATCACTACTGTAATGTCAGAGTCAGTAGCAGTTAATTTTCAGAAGTCATAGAAACCATCACAGAAGTTAAATAAAAACCATCACAAAGTGATGCTTGGTTTTATGAAGAGCAGAGGTGAGCTAATTCAAAGCAACCTAGGTTCTGTTGCCAGTAACATGTTGAAACGTGGTAAAAGTATTTACAAGCATCTGTGGATTGATTCAACATTTTAATATTGTTCCATAAATGAGGGAAAACCCAGATGTGGTGAGGTCTGAAAGCAGCTGAGAAATATGTAAGGTCTAGTATTTTATCCATCCTGCTGAACTGAAGTGGTGTGTTACTTTTGATACCAGACTTCAGAAGAAAGTGAATCTGTCTAGGAGAGACTACAGAACACCAAAATAAATGCAATCTAAAGTCACCAAATCCTGTTTTATGATTTTTTTAAGGGAAATTAAAGAACTGGTATGTGAGAAAAGACAGTGAGTAAGATGTTTGATAAGTTTGCAGATACATGAAGGGTAGAAGAAAAGGGAATTGAGAAGTAAAGGGAATTGCGCCATACAATGAGAGCATTGTCAACATGACAAAGGAGACTAGGTGTGAGGCTAAGACATCTCAATATAGATGTTTAAGTTTCTGTTAAGGTATATGAATATGCCGTGGATGCTGAGTGCACCTGTTTGATTGGATCAGATTGTATTTTTGAAGAAAATCTCAACTGTGTGCAAATTGTAGCCTTCCTGGGTGAAACCATGTTAAGAGATGCATCCATCTGCTTGTAGATGTTTGATCTGTGGGAACAAGCAAATTCTAGTCTGAAGGACACATCAAAACATGGGTTGTATGGTGTTGGGTTCTCTGCATCAAATGCTTTGCTCTACAAGTCCTCCTGTGCTGGGTTTACAATACTTAATTGGACCTATTTACAGTGAGTAGGGCTCAGAGAAATAAGCATGGACTGGTTTTGGGGCAAACTGAACAGTGTTCTGGTCTCTGTTGGTATTTAGCTGTATTTCTGCTGGTCATAATGAAAGTTTAGGCACTTAGCTTTCCTTTAGATATGTAAATTTGTGTGCCTCACTCTGAATATCATGCAGGCAGATCAACTTGCAAGGAGCTAAAAATTAGGGTAATAAAGTGAAGATGAAAATTACCAGACTTTTCATCTAGGACTATCTAGGTGCCCCCTTTAGGTTAGTGAGGCTGAGGGACCTCCGTCCCTCATTTTTAAGAACAGTTGTCAGAAGGCATTCAGGTGTAGTTTGTTTTTCCATAGGGCCAGGAGATGTACTAGTAAGTGACCTTGGATGGTCCCCCCTGCTTGCTTCTCTGAGGTCTTCACATGTTATCTTCAACCCCAAACTGACTCACAGGAGGTGCAAGCTCCAAATCTCCTAACACATGGCACATGGAAAAGACCATGTTTGTAGGCATCACTGTTTCATGGTGTAGTAAATACAGACACATACCTTCTTGGTTACTCAGTCTTTATAGCTTTACAGCTTAAGTCTGAGCTTTATGTTGAAGATCTTTAATCACTTTAGTCCTTTAGTCACTTCCTGACTATAGATGAACAGGTATTTGGGCAAGAGCAGCCTTGCAGTCACTTTATATGACAGTCACTCTCCTCTTTCTATGCCCTCTTGCCTATTCCTGCTGCTTTCCTGTAATATTTCATTACAATTTCATTACTTGGGCCTCAGACCTTTTTTTTTGTAACTATCTAGTTGTCTTCTGACAATGTGTTCTCAGCTCTGGTCAACAGGTATCATCAGTAGTTGTCTGGTTTTTGAGCCAAGGCTATGATCCACAGCAAATGACAGAGCTTTCCTGCTCTGAGCTATTCAACAGAAGGCAGCTGTAAGATACTAAAAAAAAAAAATAAAATAAAATAAATAAAAAAGGTGGCAGGGAGGGGGAAAACTGACATGTTCAACAGGCAGTAAATTCTGACATTTCACTTGCCCTTGAAGAAAATGTCACTGAAAAGTACTTTTCCCCCTATTTAAAAATTTTGGAATCTTTAAAAATTTTCAATAAAAGGGCTGGATCCCTTTAAGTATTTCCCCCCTTCTGTTTATGCATCTTGTGAATAAAATTGTCATTCTTAAACATTTTTTGTAGGTATCTTCTAAGTCCCTTGTGAGGCTACCTGTGGACCGTAGATTGAATAATACAATCTAGTATTTTTTACTATCTTAGCATTAACCTAGAATGCTTTGAGGGACATTTGCTACTATGCAAACAAATTGATTTTTACTTTTACTTATCTTAATGAAAGGTTTTCTTTTTATAATGACTAGTGGAGTTAGTGCATATTTTTGACACGCATCTCAGTGGAAGATCTGCTTATTCTTGGTCTTCAGACACTTTTGTTTATACTGTGTTCTCAGGTTTCCAGTACAAGGAAACTTCTCACCACGTGCCACTTGTCTCCAGTTTTGAGACAGAAACAGTTTTCCCTCTAGTTTACCAGTTAGAACAACCAAGGATGTTTCTGATGGTATCTTGACAATTATTCACCTTCCAGAAGAGTTGCAGTTTCTGTGGAAAACCTTGACTATAAAGCAAAATTCTCCTGTCACTCTTGCTGGTATAATCTCATTAGTCATGAAAATAAATTTTGAAAATCCATACAATTAGTAAAATTAAATAAGACTAAGAACATCCATGAAAACAGCTTAGTTTGAGATCCTGTACCCTTCATGATGCATATCCATTAGGAAACTTAATTCTTGATAATTTTTGTCTTCAGAATGTATACATTGGGGAAAATACCATTTGAAAAACAGTTTTGTTGAACAAGTTGAAACAGAAATCTGCTGTATTGCTCAACACAGTCTGCTGGATTGTGTGGGTACGAGATAACATCTTTAAAAAAAAAAGAAGCTGTCATCAATTCAGTAATCAAGGCTGAGTCAGAGGGAGGAATAGGGAAAGCCCAGTGAACAGACTAGAAACCAGTCAGAGACTGACTTATTTGAGTAGAAAACCACATTTTCTGTGCCTGCTTTGCCTTAGGCAGTAGTATGCCTAAGAAAATAATCACCTAAGTTGCAAAATATAAGTAGTAACAGTTTTCAGAAGAAGAACAGTAGTTGCTACCCATACAATGTTCAAAAGCTTGATTTGTAGGTTTCCCATGTTGTAACAGCCTGCTTTTTATTGTTGCTGCTTCCCAATACATTTTTTGCAGTTTGAGGGGTGTTGTTACTTGCAGTCTTTGGTGCCTGGAAAGTGGACATAAACATGGGGGTCTCTGATAAGTTGGCTTCTTCCAGCCAGGATTTGTCACCTAACTGAGTCATTCAAGGCCATTGCATAGCTGTCCTGGCCTATCCTGATGTGTGAAGAGGTGAGCAGTCCCAATAATGAATGTTAGCCTGCAAGGTTTTGTCAGAGTAAGTGCCGCTGCCTTGTTTAAATAAATGGTGCCATTTAGCCTCCCAGCAAGGTTCTAAGTAAGAGAGATGCTTCTGTTATGTACGCTTCAGCAGATGTTTGGGTCAGTCCTTACCTTTAAACACCATTTATCTGATTTTCTTCTGTGATGCGATTGGTAACCGACCACAGACACAAATCCAAGGCTTGCCCAGAAGAGGGAGCTTCTCCGCAGTGCTGCCGGCAACCAACACTTGTTTCCATCAATGGCACATTATCATTTGGAATACTGAAGCATTATTCAGCACTAAAAAAAAATGGTTGTTTAAAAATTACTGTAAAGTCTGAAATTATTGGCAAAAAAATTATTAATTGCTTATAATCTGTTTCCTGCTAGGAAAAAGGTGCCAAATTTAATTATTATGTGCTTAGAGTGTATGTTTTTAATGTCAATGGTTATGGGCGAATTTTTCAAAAGTTGTTACGAAAAAATAATAAATATTAATTTATACAGATCAGAAGCCATCATCCTTGTGGCTTTGCTACTTTTAAGAAGCAGGTCACAAAAGTTAAGTTCTAGTACTGCTGAATTGACATAGAATTAATAATGACTATCATAATTTCCATTGCAGATCTGTTTGAGTTATGGACATGGGCTCTACGTGAAGGTAGGATATAATGGAAAGCTTTTTCTTTGTCAGTGCCTGTAGAAGGGTTCTCTGAGCAACATGTCAAAGCCATGCTTTATTTCAGTTGATAAATGTCTTGAATTCTACCATTTTCTGAAATGTGAAAGCTGCATAATGAATAGAGAAATGAAAGCTGAAAAGTAAGTGAATAGATTCCTACATCCATCACCTGGAGTGGCATTGAACTTTGAGAAACTTCCCCTAACACAGTGAAAATGTAGATTGCTTTTTTGAACTCAGTAGATGAAAAACCACTGTTGTACTGCATATGTTAATCTGGGAGCCAACAGAGAGAGTAGAAACTAAAGTGGACAGAAGGATGAGGGGTATCATGAAGAGTGAGAATGAGGTGTAGTTAAACAGGGATAGCAGAGACACTGGGTGGATTGAATGGAGGCCTGCTTTTCCAAGTATTCTGTTTCAGAGAGAAGGTTAAATATGCAAGGCAGTATTGGTGGGAAGATAAACACAGTGGTAAGGCAGAAATTGTGGTTCAAAACAGCCTTAGTGCCAAACTTCTTCCCACATCTGATGACAAGCATTTAAATCTTCCAGAGCAGGTGTATTTTCACCAACCACTGGTCATGGGAACTTGCTCGTATCTTTAAAGCCTGTCTTGCCTAATTCTGTCTTGATGAAAAGACCAGTGCAGTTTTCTTCTTCAACCAACTTGAGGACTGTGTAGCTCTTAGACTGTGACTCAGAAGGCTGATGCTGTGCCATGATTGTAAAGTTACTAGCTATTGAAACAGCAAAAGTTGCTCAGAAGTCTTAGCTGCAGCAGCAATAAAGCATTTATCTGAAATGACTAAATGCAATGCTGACATTCTGTGTTGCCTTTTTGCAGGTTTATCATCGAAATGACAGGAGTGGCGTGCTGTCTCACCCCAGCAGCCTACTCAGACAGAAGCGAGAATGGACAGTCCCTCCAGCTTTCATACGGGAAGAGGAGGACAATTCCTATAAGAATCCAATTGCTAGAGTAAGCCCAGAAAACAGTTAAATATGCAATACACATTAAAATAGAGATGAAAATGTAAAATAAAAGTGTGGCTTCCCTAAACGTATGCACGAATATTTCTTTAATTTTAAAGGACTGTTGAATACCATTTGAAAATTGACACATTTCCTTCTGTTTCCTTTACTTTTAAAGCCTGATTTGACTCAGTCACTCATCTTTTCGTAGCCCCATTTTTCATTAGGCTTTTGGGGAATGCAGTATCTTTGATTTTTTTTTTTTCACCCCACCACCCATACTCAGCTGGAGTTGAACTTAGCAAGTGGGTCCCAGATCTGCTGGTGGTGATTGGGCAGAAGGATGTACATGGAGCATGATTATGTATACCTAGTCATTTAGGAAAAAGGGCTAAAAATAACCAAGGTCTTACCCTCTGTGAAAGAGTGATATGCATCTGGTTCAGCACCAGTATTGAAATATAAATTCACCACGCCTGCCACTTCGGCACATAAAATGACTGCAGGTGGTGGCAAGCTCTTGCCCTCTGCTTGGGCTGCCCCTTGATGGTGATACTGGCACAATGCACACTTTTCCAGATGTTTTGAGTATCTGCTGGCAGCAGAGAAAGGGTGTAATCTCTAGTCTCTCCAGCCTCTTCTATGTGTTCATCTCCAGGTCTGGCCTTCTTTCCTCCACCCTATCCCTTCCCCAGTCCTGGTATATTTGCTAGCTTAAGTCTGACCTCCCAGATCACCTGCTGGATCCAGATGTTTCTCATCTCCCTGCACCAGATTATCAAACAGAACATGCAGCCCTTCCTGCATTCATCTCTACATATCCACAGTCAAAGGAGTGCAGGGAAATGTGTTAAATGTTTGGTTTTGTTTGCTCATTACAAGATAGAAAAAATATTTTGTTGCTTTTAAATGTGATTTTATTTACTGAGTGCTATTTAATTTGTTATATTCCTACTAGATACATTCAGACCTTGAAGATACAGGAATAGTAGTAACTTATACTATATCTGGTCAAGGAGTAACAGAACCTCCTTATGGATTATTTGTTATCAATGGAAAAACTGGTGACCTGAATATAACAGGAAGGGTGGACAGAGAAAAGACTCCAATTCTTCTTGTAAGTTGAATTTTCTTTTCTTTTTCCTCCTGTCCATTTTTTATTTATTTTCTTTAAATGTGTCTGAATGAAACAATGCATCTATATAATGTATTTCTGGATATCTGTGTATTTATAAGCATATATAATAAACTTTTATAATAGTTAGACTTTGTTATATATAATGGGTGTATTTCTGTTTTGCATGTGTGTTTGGATATATGACAGTCACTCATTGGATTAGTTTATTGTTTCTGTCTGTATTATCAGGTCCGAGGCCACGCACTAGATAAGAATGGGGCAAAACTGGAAGAGCCAATAGACCTCCCAATTAAAGTTGTGGACATAAATGACAATTTTCCAGTGTTTTCACATGAAGTTTTTGTTGGTTCAATTGAAGAATTAAGCGAAACAGGTAACTATTTTATTTTTTTTTTTTCTTTCAGTGTTTCCCAAGCTATGCAAGGGGGCAAGTGAACATGCACTTTGGAGCAGTATATCTGCAGTAACAAAGGCACATTCTCTTGCTGACATAAGCCAGGTTATCCACGTGTGAATGAAGGTTTTTATCCAAGGCTAACCTGCTGTTGTGTGACTAAGGGAGAGCATCCCCCTAGGGGCAGGAGAGAACAATGCTTCCCCTTGTGGTACCTTTGGTTTGCTGTCAGAGCTTGCACAAATCTGGGAACCCGAGTTCTTCTGCAGGAATTGCAGAGGAAATGCAATCTGCCTTCTGGGCTAGTAGACACAGCCTATTTGGGAGGGACTTCACTGTGCCATCCTCATCCAAAGCCCTGCTTTATCTGTGGGCTGTAGAGGTATTTTGTTGGTAAGCACATATGGCTGTGCCATATCTATTGAAGAACAAGATAATGGCTATTTTCCTATCGACATCAGTAAAGATAAGAGCAACAGATTATTTTCAAGAAGATTAGAAAAGCTGGAATAAAACAACCTAATAAATACCTGGCAGTGTGTCCATTTCACTGTCACTATAATCTGAAGAAACAAGTTCTTGTCCATCCACTTGGGTGAGGTATTGAGTAACCTCAGCAGCTTTTCAAATCAATAACAGCCATATGTAATGGCTCTTGGCATGAATTCCAGATGCTGAGGTGCACCCTCTCCCAAAGGATAAAACCCCATGCCATAAGTTATAAGGGGATTGCACCTTGGGTGCCACCATGTATTTTGAGTGAAGCTGTTGGAGGACATCAATACAGATCAATGGTTTTAATAATGTTCAGGTAGAGGAACAGTTAGTGCTCTCTTTAGAATAATATGTGAGGGAAATGTAGCTCATTGTTCAAAAGCTTGTACTTTCTGCTCTGTGTGGTATCTACATTTTTGTTGGAATTACTGAGAGAATTTAACTTGTTTAATTTGTGCATTGAATTCTGTCAGTTACAGATGTGTGGCTACAATCTTTTTCATGGCCAGAACATATACTTTTAACATGTACCTTTTGGGTTTAAGAACACTTCTTCATTAAATATGAACTTCATGCATTAAGTAAATAAAGTCAAAAAATTGTACACTGGATCTAAAAAAATGATCTTAGCTTTGACATTATAGTAAAGATATTTACCAGTGCATGATGGTGTAAACAAACAACATATTGTGTTTTCCAGGTACAATTGTAATGAGGATAAATGCAACAGATGCAGATGAACCAAATAATCTAAATTCAAAAATTGCTTTCAGGATTGTTTCCCAAAGTCCTAGCACTGCATTCAGCATGGATAAGAATACTGGCGAGGTTCGAGTAGCAAAAATAAACCTTGACAGAGAGGTAAAAAAACCATCCCATTTTGATTTTTGTTAGTACTGGTTTTCTGGTGCCCATTGTGTCAACCTCAGCCCTGCCTTCAGGGTGAAGAACTGGCTCTCTTACCTTTCTTAACTTCCCTTGGGATTAAAGTTTATCTGGCTGATGCATGCTTTTCAGGGATTGAGGGAAGAGGTGATGGGATCAAGGCTGTATTCCCCCCTTCACCTCCCTTGCACCAGCCAATGGTTGTTGCTTTCTGTCCCTCCTGTGCAGTCAGAGTAGCAGGTACCCAAAACAAGGCATCATTTCTTTCTGCTGGGGAGTGTATGGCAAAGATAACCTAGATCACCACCTGCACAGCTGCTGGTTGCATCTGGACTTTGGTAGCCTGCCATGCAAATCACAGCTCGAAGTGTTAGGACAGGTGCTGTGAAACTGCATTGAAAGATAATATTACCAGGGACATGACCTGTGCATGCAGAGTTTTCCCTGGCCAGCAGATGGTGATGGGAATGCTAGCTCTGTGGCTGAGGGATGTGGCTCTGCCTCTGGCCACATCCTGACGTGCAGGTGTCACTGGTCCTGTCCCTGTTCATGGCCAGTGCAATATTTTACTTTGCTATGTAAGTACAGTCTGACTCTTTGTGGGGAAGATGTGAAGGTCCCATATTCTTTTCAGAGCCTCAGTTCTACTCCAGCAGAATCTGTCAAGGTACTTGTGTGTGAGATTTACTTCCAGCTAGAGAGGAGTTACAACTGACCACAAGAGACATTACCAGACTGTAAAAGAGATAATATAGCAAAGGAAAATTTTTTAGCCTGGATTAAACATCTTCTTCTTACCATGACAGACACAAAGTAGCTATTCTTTGGTGGTGGAAGCAAAGGACCGTGGAGGTGAAATAGGTGGGAATGCTGCAACATGTTCTTTAGAAATCAAGATTCTGGATGTCAATGACAATCTACCTGTTGTTGAAAGTCGTACAGTAAGTAGAATTATCACAATTTTTAGCATGTTCTTCCACCTGCCAGTATCCCATAATAAGACATTGTGCAGAAATTCCTTGCCATGATGAAATGAGGTAAACCATGACAACTTTTTGAAGAGTGGATTTTTTTTTAATTGCAGTTTGAAGGAAGCATTGAAGAAAACCGAGCAAATGTGGAAATAATGCGAATAAAAGTATTTGACAAAGATGAAGAATTTTCTGATAACTGGCTGGCAAACTTTACCTTTGTTTCCGGCAACGAAGATGGTTTTTTCCAAATTGTAACAGATACCCAAACAAATGAAGGAATTTTGACTGTTGTGAAAGTAAGTATAGATCCTACTTTTAGAGATCCTACTTTAAATACTAGAATAATTCATCCGTGTTGGCAAATTGTGTTTATGCAGTCCATATGTAAAATTCAGTCAATATGTAAAATACATGGATTTATATGTATTATATGTATGGATACATACTCCTCCTTTGCCATATTTTTAAAGCATTCGGTAATTCCATGCAAAATAATAATTTTGTCAAGCTTTTCCATTTGCATTCTGTGTGATCTCAGATATACCTAGTAGGGCAGAAGTCCCCAGACTTCACTTGCCCTTGGGCAGCAGTACTAACATGCTGTAAACTTTCACGATTCTGCTGTCCTTGATGATCTCAGTGTAAATTTCTTTATTTCCCCTGGCCACTGATAATGTTGCAGGCAACACCTGTTCCACAAGCCATGGGCTACAGACTGTTTTATGAGTTTTCGTAAGGTGAAATGATGATGAAATTATTTTACATTAATGGAAATGTCTATTTTAAAATTTTCACTTTTCTTTAGTGTACAAGTACTGAAGATGCATAGTGCCCTAAGGAGCTTTTTTTTTTTTCCTTCTAGGGTTTCCTATCTGAAAACTGCTAAT
>VYXD01006933.1:805385-886981 GCA_013397195.1 Hylia prasina
AAGATTTGGGTAAAAAAAAAAAAAAAAAACATAAATTTGGAGGAGCCAGGTAATTGAGGACTGAGTCGCTGAAAGCACAGGCAGAGTATATAAGTAGGACACCTTTCACATACCATAAATTAGTTTAATTCAATAATATAAGGCCATACCTATGGTGTCATCCATTAAAAATGAGCGAGAGTAACAGGTTAAGAAACTTCCTTGCACTGTAACATCCTTACTGCTTAAATATTACTTAAATATTTATATCCTTATTACTTAAATAAGGATGCTGTAGTATTATTTAAATATTAAATGTATGCATGTTTTCTAGATATCAGATTCTGACAATTCTGATTTTTTTTATTATCTTCTTTATTGCTCTAGGAGCTGGATTATGAAAAAATGCAAAGCCTAAACTTGGGTATTGTTGTTACAAACAAAGCAGAGTTCCACAAGTCAATTAAACACAGTTACAAAGCAGAAACAATTCCAATCAAAATTAAGGTGATCAATGTGTGGGAAGGCCCTGTGTTCCCTGGTGGCACAAAAATTATTGAAGCAAGTGAGAAACTACAGATAAAACAGGTTATTGGACAGTATCAAGCCTATGATGAAGACACTGGAAAAATAGCAGAGCACATTACGTAAGAACTTTTTTATAACCATCATAACTGAGTATGTCAGAAGTCATATCTTATTGTCAAAATTTGCATGTTGAACTGAAATAATTTCAAATAATTTTCTGCCAAGGATAATTCACACCTAAAACACCATCATGATCCTCAATATTCTATTATGCAGAAAACAGGTGATATGAAAATCCTCCTTCTTTTGTTGTATATGGCAAGACATGAGTGTTTGGGCTGAAGTTGTCTGTGTTTGCATGATGTGTTTATCATACCTGTCTACTTTTGAGATTAGATTTACCAATCTGATTTCATTGTCTCCAGTAAAATTTGGAAGGAATTTGCAGAAACATTTATCAGTCAGACAGAAAAGGTGTAACACAGATATATCTGCTTGTGTGTCCTTGGGTTTTGAATCATAGCTTTTCAGCTAGAATGTTATTTAGCCACCACCATGGCCTTTACAAATGGTGCACAGCAGAGTTGCACGCCCAGGGATGGACCCCTTTCCCCCATGCCTGTAATATAGTTTTTCGTGACTGTCTAAAGCTCAACTTTTACTGGGAGCACAGATAGAGGGGAAGAGGATGGTGCCCAGCAGTGCAGCTCCATCTCCTGTTCCTGTCCTGCTCCTTGATTGTGCTTTCTGTAATCCACCCATACCTAAACCTTTGATCTAGAGAGAAAAGCAGCTCTCAACATTCAGGGTAGGTTTACAGTTGTAACCAGTTACAGTGGCAGGAGCACCAGGCCTCAGACTTAGGGATTTGATCTCTGTTTTAAATGATGAATAAACGTACTGTGAAGCTACTTTTTCTACTGATGGTTGTTTTCCTCCTTATAAATGTGTCCATCATTATGTGATTTTCATCAGATACGTGAAAGGAAAAGATGCAGCAAACTGGATCACTATAGACTCAGTCACAGGTGAAATCCGACTTGCTAAAAATCTTGATTACGAATCACCTCACGTAGTAAATGGTACCTACACTATCACCATGTTGGGTGTAACTACTGGTAAGTTGAGAGGGTTTTGTTTTCACACAAGCTGGTTTGTTTGCCTGTCTGCAAGCCTAGTTGGTTTAATCTACCCATCTCTAACGTTAGGCACCAAGTGCAGTCTCGGTATTAAAAGGAGAGACGCAGGCAGCTCATTTTTGGAATGGGTTCTCAAGGTGTCTGTTTCTCCCCTTTGACTAGATGGAGGTGAACTTTTTATAAAAGTTTTCAAAGATAGGTTTGACAGGAAACTATTGTCAAGGTGGAAGTTGCCAATATCTCCATATGCCCATCACCAGAATTCATAGTCCCAAGTTTTCATGACTTCTAAGCAAGAAAGACTCTCTGAACTTCTTTTGTATCTAAGTAGAATTCTTCATTTATAATCTGCATGTTACTGTGTAACCATACAGGATTTTGTTTTTCAAGTTAAAGTAATAAAACAGCTTGCCTTCAGAAGAACTTTGTCAATATACGTATTAACATTGAGAATGAAGCACTTACTCTTATAAGCTCCGGGGAGATCTCTTTCAACTTACTTCAGCAATGTTGGTGTTTTGGAATTTTTATTTTTTTTTAATTTTAAGATAAATTTTTGTGCACAAATCAATTTCATTTTTCATATTTTAAATTCTTAGATTCCCCAAGGAAAACAGTCACTGGCACAGTTGTCATTCAGGTTAAAGATGAGAATGATAACTGCCCAATTATTGTGAACCCTGTGCAGACTGTGTGTTCAGATGCAAAATTAGTTGATGTTACAGCTCATGATTTGGATGGTTACCCAAACAGTTATCCCTTCAGCTTTACTGTCATTGATGAGCCAGAAGGGACAGCAGAAAAATGGATAATTGCATCTGGAAATGGTAAGAAAATATTTTTTTAATTACTTTCAGTTGTTTGAAGTCCTAAGGTTGTAATTTATTAATTCCAGTCAAACTGACAGTTTGGCTGACTGAGACCAATAAAACAACCCTGTTTATGGAGTCAGGCATTAAGACCATAATTTGCATTCTGCTCCCTTCTCTCTAAAGGTTATAAAAATCCAGACATGTCCTCTGGGGTATGTTGCCTTCCCTCAGCTGGACCATCTTTGTCTGACTTGATACCTCCCCATGTGTGGTGACCACAATTACATGAATAATGCTAGTCAAGCTATCCCCATCTTCTCATGGAAAACATGCAGTGATGCATTATCTGGGCATACATGACAAGCTGTCCACAAGCCACCAATGTGTCCTTGTGGCCAAAAGGTCCGTGGTGTCCTGTGGTGCATTGGGAAGAGCATTGCCAGCAGGTCAAGGGAGGTGATCCTGCCTCTCTCCTGTGCCCTGGTGAGGCCACACCTGGAGTGCTGTGTCCAGTTCTGCCTCCTTGGAACAAGAGAGACGCGGAGTTCCTGGACCATCCAGTGAAGGGCAACAAAGATGATTAAGGGAGTGGAGCATCTCTCTTATGAAGTCAGGCTGTGGGATCTGGGCCTGTTCAGCCTTGAGAAGAGATGACTGAGA
Organism: Hylia prasina; assembly: GCA_013397195.1. NCBI lineage: Eukaryota > Metazoa > Chordata > Aves > Passeriformes > Sylviidae > Hylia > Hylia prasina. The sequence goes on from VYXD01006933.1 coordinate 808,504, forward strand.
GGGCACCTCATCAACATCTATAACTATCTGATGGAAGAGTGCCAAGAGGATGGGCCAGGCTCTTCTTGGTGGTGCCAAGCAATAGGACAAGATGCAGTGGGCAAAAGCTGATGCACAGGAAGTTTCCACCTGAACGTGAGAAAGAACTTCTTTACTGTACAGTGTCTGTGCACTGGGACAGATTGCACTGACGGGTTGTGGAGCCTCTCTCACTGGAGATATTGTCTGGATGCAATCCTGTGCTATGTGCTTTAGGATGACCCTGCTTGAGCAGGGAGGTCGGCCCAGATGGCCACAGTGGTCCCTCCCAATCTTAATCATTCTGCCTAGTTAGTCCTTGACGTGACATAGCCACAGGAGCAGGTATTTTGTTGGCTCCTGATCTCTGTCTGCGGCCTACAACAGATTAATCTCCTCAAGACTAAAGCTGTTTCTTTGTGAGTTCAGCCTGTATCTGTCCACATGACATGGTTGATGCCATACAGGTGTTTGGGCTGTCTTCCATGCTAAGTCTCTGGTCATGTGAAATTTCACAATTATCTGAGGCTGCAAGTGAACATGGCTACTCACTTACCAGCATGAATTACTTGATAAGAATAAAAGCACATATACTGTAGTAGCAGCTAATTAAACTTAATTCCATTGCATTGCCTGGACTTAACTGGAAGGGATTTGTTAGAAGACTGTAACAGTTGTATTGTAGTCAGTTTACAGGAGTCAAGGAGTCAATTTTCTCTCTGGTCACTTTTTTTTTTTCTTCTTTAACCTCCCTCCACTTCTGCCTCAGACACCAGCATACAGCTGGTACCACAAAACCTGAAGCCGGGCAGAACTGAAGTTCCCATGCTAATAAAGGATTTCCAAGGGGTCAGCTGTGCTCTGCCACAGTCTCTGCAGCTGACTGTTTGTGAGTGTGCAGATGAGGGCGTGTGCCAGGAGAAGTTTATTGGCACGAAGTCGGTGGGTCTGGGACCAGCAGCGGTTGCACTAATCATCTTGGCATTTTTACTTCTGCTGCGTAAGTAATTGTTTCATGTTATCTCAGAAGCACTGTAAATGTGGTCTGCAGAGCATCAGGAAAGAAACAGTCCAGCTCCCAGGTTTTATCATGTTGATACGTTCTCTGTAAACTGCTAGTCTTGTGGGAAGTCATGGCAGATCCCCAGCTAATTTTGGTAGTATCAGCATTTCACCCTCAAAGAATTTCAAGCTGTGCATTTTAAAATTAATATGAACAACTTTTAATATCTGTTTATGGTGCAGTAAATAACAAGAGGGGAAGCAGTGAGGAATGCTTTTGGTATTCTGAGATGAATAGTTAGGTGAACCCTAACTCTTCCAATGCAAACCACAGCACATTCTCCACTCTCCTTCCTGTCACTGCAGATTCACTGTCTTGCTCACAGCAGCATGTGAAATTGTTCTTTGGTGAGATAAAAGAAAAGAAAAATAAGAATATTTGTCATTATGGCATGGCTAGGTACAGCAGTGCTGCATTTAAACTCCCAATAGTTTATTGCTTGTGCTGGCAGCAATCTAACTGTGATAAAACAAAGTCCATGCCACAGGAATAATATTCTCTACTTCTGAAACTGAGTTATTTTGAGTCCCCCAGGCAACACTCTAGGCATGTCAAAGGAGTGGTGAGGTGGAATGTACATGATGCCATGTTGTTATCTAGTAGTAAAAGAAGAGGAGGAGTTAGAAATGCTGAGGTTGTACAGTGATAGCCAGGGCTTGGAACTGGTTTATGAGATCTTTGATAGAAGTATAGCTACATACGTGTGTGGCCATCTGCAGGATTCAGGCCCTGATGTGTTAGTTGTCAGTTTGCTCTGTAGGAAACTGGCCTTGGCATATGCTTCTAGGAAATGCCTTGAATATTTCAGAACCTGTCTTCAGTCCTTGCCAGCCCTCATACTGATCACTAGCTCATTGAAAATACATTTGGTTATGGGAGCTGGCGAAACTTAGTGGCTGTAAGTATGCTAAGTTAATAGCAACCTTCTGTTTCCCTATAGTTGTTCCACTGTTACTGCTGCTGTGTCCTGGTGGCTTGGGAGCAAAGGGATTTGGTGGAGCAAAGACATTTGCTGAAATACCAGACCACAGTGAAGCGATGTTGCGTCAGTGGAACAGTGAAGGAGCAGCTCCTGAGGAGAAGGCATGTATCCCTAAGAGCCCTTCTCTTTGATGTCTATCCCAGTGTTCAGCTTGGCACCTGAGGCCTCTTCCACACTACAGGTGGATATTTCAGAGCCCTACAACAGATTTTAACAACACGTGAACATTAATTAAAATTCACCCTGTGAGGCTCAGCAAAGGATGTGTGGGAGATGACTTCCACCAACAGCTGTAGAAAAAGCTACCATAGCACTTAAACCCCAAAATATAGGGAAAGCAATCAAGCAAATGTTGATCATATCTGAGCAGAAGATAGGACTGTGGGAAAAGTGTTAAACCAATAGAGAGCGAAACTCTTGCATTTGCAATTCTGGAATGCTCTGCACCCCTTTGGGAGCATGATAAGGCAGCAAAATAATGGGTTATAATGCTGAGCTTCCCTTCATTGGTTTAAAGTTTCAGACTGTTTTAAATTACTTCCCTCTGTATTTTCTTTTTTAAACAGAGGAAATTCCTTAGTAAAAAAGAAAAAGGCAGAAAAAGGTGCAAATCTGCAGAGGGAACAGTAAACAACAAGAGAAATTTGGTCTTTGTTGTTATGCTACAAAACAAGGTTTTCAAAAAAAGGGCATGACACTGACATGCTTTTGCACAATAACAGAAACAGACGGTAAAAGACTTTGATTTAGGGCCAATGCTCACACCAAATTCTTGTTAAAAGATAATTAACAAGGAAGCCAAACTGCTAGGTAAAAAGAAAGGGCCAGGCAACACCACAGAGCAGGCAGGCAGTGCATACTTCTCCGCTTTGTCTGAGGAAAACTAGACAGAGTTTTTCTTGGAAGAGCTGGGCTCCCTAGAGTTTTGCAAGCCTTTTTTGGAGGGGTTTGGTTTTTTTGTTGTTTTTGGGGTGGTTTTTTTTTCATTTTCAATCCTCTGAGTTTCAAGAAAACAATGATCTATAGAAACATTTCCATGAACCTTCTTGGCAATACATTTGTGGAAGCTGCACCCTGTTTTAGGAAGCCTTTTACTCTTTGCAGCAACACGTATAAGTGCAAATTCAAACAAGTCGTAAGACAGCACCCTCCCCGTTCCCACCCAGCCCCACTGCTGGTTTGGTGAGTTCCATGTGCTACACACCAAAGCTTTCATGTCACATCTTAATTTGTCTTATTTATGTAGCCGGTGCTAAGCTTCCTTCCACCCACTGCACTTGGGAACTTGAAAGGAGGAACAACAGCAGCAGCAGCAGCAGGAGGAATGAGTGGAGAAGAAGCTCTGGTAGGAGCAGGCAGCTCTGTCTCTCACGTAGGAGAGCATCACAACACTATCACCAGGGAAAGATGGGAAGAGCAAAGGTGCCTTCTTTCTGCTGCCGACTATGGAGCCATGGCAGCTGGAGCAGCTGGAGGCATGGCAGGTGTGGACGGCAAGACAATCACGTCTGGAGGAGGAGTTGCTGTGGGAGCGGCAGGAGCCATGAATGAAGAATTCTTAAGAGCCTACTTCAATGATGTAAGCATATGACCCAAAAAGAACAGTTTTTTGATGTTCACGCTGAGCATTGTGAAATATCGTTCATGTTATGACATACAGAGATGAGTAGATATGTCGATATAAACAGTCCTGATACTGTGCATGTGGAGTTGGGGGCATTAAGGATTTTTGGACACATGCAGGACTTGGAGTGTGACAGTGGTCCATCTTCTAGCACTGAATGCTTGCAAGATGTCACACAAATAGATCTTTCTCTCAAGGAAGATATTTGTGGCTGGGATCCAGAATATTCAGCAATAGCAAAGGAGCACCTTGCCAGGGCAAAAGCCCTGAGAAAGACACTGTGATCTAAATCTCAGGGACTTAAGAACATGAAACTGGTCTCTAGGGAGGCACCTGTGACTCATCATGAGTCACAGCTCCAAACTTTACCATGGAGCAGGTTTTTGAAAGATAAGCCAAAGATGTCATACACCAGTGGGTGGGGCTGAATTTTCAAAGTAGCTGATGCAGTAAGTGGTGCTGACTTGTCTGTTTGCCCAGCAGTCTGGGTAAAGGGCCATTCATCAAATGTTTATGAGGCATATGTTGCAATCTCCTTACTTTTTTTAGTGACCTAACCATTAGCCAGTAGGTTGTTCCTGCTTGTTGAAGCTACTTCTCTTCATGTTACACATATCATTTGTCCTTTGGCTGGTGAGCTCCTTGTAGTGAAAGTTTGACTTCCATGCACCATCACCTGTACAAGCAAAACATCGTCACACCCTACAGCTTGCTGCTGATGTGGTTTTGCAGGGGAGTAGCTGTGCAGATTTGAATCACCACCTCAGGCCAGGGGAGGATTTGAGCTTTCGGTACTTGTATGTCTCAGAGTGCTCTAGCCACTGGTCTCCTGGATGAACAGATGCAAAAGTAGCAATCTCCTTTTCTTCCACTCTTTGTGACATACTTTAAGCATAACTGCCTGATGTTCAGGAAGGAAGCCATACACAGTATCCATACAATTTCTGGGAGGCTAAAATATCTCATATTAGGGTTAAGGAAACAGACAAGTAACCAAACCAAATAGTTTCAGCTGCTGATTTTTGTGGCAGAATCTTGGGTTGTGTGCCTACTTCCAGGATCAAATGGAGATAAACATGCAGAGTCAAATTGGGCCTGGATACGTAGCACATTATACAGATCCCTGAGCTAATTTGCAGTCCAGAACTTCAAATGTGGCAGAAAGGTGGTTCTGAGCACAAGCCAAGGAGCCATAACAGATAAAGCTGGTTCAGCAGGCCCAGAGGATTGGCTGTCTTCACTTTTGGAGCTGGAGCTGATGCAGACACATACCAGATATTTGTGCCAGCACCACAGCAGCTCCATGGCAGACACTGCTTTCAGACTGAGCTGACCGTGTAAGCGTTGTAGCCAGAACTTGTGACCTCTCCTTGTTGCCAGGTGGCCTCCATAAGGCCCAAGAATTTACATGATGGACTATGCATCCATGCTTTACCGATGCATTTAACTTTTGTTTCCTGTTGGGCATCTTGGATGTGATCCTTTTGTCTGCACTAGTGAAAAGGGCCATGGTTGGTGATAACATGTCAGCATGTATTCAGTAAATGTTTGTTTAAGTGTTAGGATACTCTCAGAAATGGTCTTGGTGTTCTCCCACAAAAACCTAGTTGGATGTGAAGTTCATTCACTGAACTAAAATTAAAACAATTTCTTCATTAATATGGAGCAGTATCACAAATGGCACATTTACTGGAAGGAACAGCAGCAGGTGGTGACACTATCCAAGGTTTTAAATATAATCTCAGACTTTTCTTCTCACCAAGTGTACTGTCAAGTTCAGACTAATATCAAAAAAGCAAAAAAACATGCTAGGTACAGCCCTTTCTTGCTTGAGAGTTTCTGTGGGATCAGTTAAATTTTTTACTTCAACCTTTCTGTCCAAGCATTTCTGATTTTTCAAAATTACTAAGTCTAGAGCTGTTATTAATGAACTTTTGCTTGCTTTTGTTTTCTGTCTGCAGAAAGCTGTCTCTTTTGCGGACGAAGATGAAGAGCAAGCTGCAAAAGACTGTCTCCTGGTTTATTCCCAGGGAGAATCAGGCTCCCCTCACGGCTCCGTTGGCTGCTGCAGCTTCATTGAGGGGGATCTCGATGACCATTTCCTTGATGATTTAGGAGACAAGTTTAAGACTCTAGCAGAAATATGTATAGGTAGACAGATCAACATGAAAGACGGTGGCTACAAGAATGAATCAGGTTTTGGTCTTAATGAAGCAAAGTCACAGTTCTTAGATCAGCAAAATGCTTCCACCTCTGAGCAAACCTTTGCCTCAGGCAGTGGTTTCCAGTCCATCCCAGCCGTGCACGCAGGCAGTGGCACAGGAGAAAGCACCCTGTCCAAGGAGGTGGTCACAGAAGCAACCTTTTCATCATCCCACTCTGGGCAGCACAATGCCCGGCACCTCCCCACAGGCCACACAGAGAGCAATGTCACCATGACAGAAACATCCTACTCTGTGGGGGCTCCTACCTGCTCAGCCCCTGTCTTTTTAGACCCCCAGTTTAAGGAGAACGTAGTGGTGACAGAGAGAGTGCTGGCACCTGCATCGAGCCTTCAGGGGATGGTGAAAATCCCTGATTTGCCACACGGAAGTAACGTGGCGGTTACAGAAAGAATGGTGAGGTCAGCAGGCACAGGGCCGGGAACCCTGACAGTGCAGGATCTTCCTGACTCTCAGTACGTGGTGGTGAGGGAGCGAGAGAGGGTGCTTGTGCCTGCTGCAGAGCAGGGCTTGCTCAACTTCCCTGCCTCGACAGAGGAACGCAGCACGGTGCTGAACGAAAGGGTGGTGACAGCCTCAGGGCTGCAGAGCAGAGCTGAGCAGGCAGCAGGTGCCAGCTCAGGAAGGCAAGAGCATCCTCCGATCACAGACTCCCCACTTAACCTGATGGGCTCCGACTTAGAAGGGTCACCTCCTGCCAGTGCCACACTGAGCAAGTCGTCCAGGGTCACCAAATACAGCACAGTGCAGTACACTCGCTCATAGTCTGGCTCCCTGCAGGGTAGCAGTGTCCAGCACCCTTCTGTCTGCATGCATCCTGCCTAGGGCTTTTCCATGAGATCCAAATTTGCAGGAGCTTTCAGAATGACATGTACTCATTTGCACTAGTTTGTATAAATATGGATTATATGACCAGGAAGCAAGTGAGGAAATCTGGTTTTATGTTACATTGGCAGGGATGCTTTTGAAGTGGAAAGATGTGGGAAATATTTTTTTTCCTGGTTTGCTATTTTTGTTATTGCTTTTTAATGTACAAATAGTGTAACAATGCCACTTAACCAGAGCTGCATAAGTATGGGAAAACAGGAAAAAAGTCTACAATCTAGTGATGGATAGTAGCCTGCAAGACACAAGTAAAGTTTTTGAACTGCTATTGAGTGTATCTGAAGCCCCCCTGTGAGGGGGATCACTTTCTCATTGTTTGTTTGCCATTGTGGTGTGGGGCATGGTGGCTCCTCCTGAGCCTTGCTAAGAAGTCTTCCTGAGGAGCCCAGGCCACCAAGGCTAGTATGCCTCAGGGCAGTGGTGTGTTGATCTCCTGAAGGGATGTCACAATTTCAGGTTATCAGAATTTGTAACTTAAGCAATCAATACTTGCATGTTACCACAGCAGTTAAAGAGAGCAAGTAGCAAAAAAGCTGAGAACTGCATTTTTTCATTACCTCAGTCTAAAAGTTCCATTACTTGGTGTGGGTTTGCACTGACATGGACAAGTAAGCATTTATGTTGTGTACATTTTCCACTTATGAGAAACAAACAAGGCTTACTTTAGCCCTAAAGCCAGAGATTCAGTCAGTGGCTTTGTCAGCGAAGCTTATGGCCCTTGGATGTCTGTAGGATCTGATTTACATGTGCAATTCAGTATTTGGAATTGTGTCTGTGAAGTCACAGACACAGAAATCAGCCTTGTGTGTAAGGTTCCACTAGTTTCAGTACCAGAGCTTGAGTGGCTGGTATAGTGCTGTGTAGTGACAGCTTCCCTTGGCTGTGACAGGACAAGAGGATGCGCCCTTTAGCTCTGCAGCATTTGAGTTTACTTTGCTTTCCTTGAAGTTTATGTGGTAAAAGTAAGAAGCAGTACTGCACTCTTTGGCAGTATGTATATATGCACATGTAAATGTTTGTATGCCATTTTGAACATTCTGAAGTTAATTTTATACAGGAAAAAATGTCTTACACTCCTTATGGTTTCTCAGAGTAGAAGTATTTTAGATGAGGCATAGGTAGCGTGTTTATCTCATACCTGTGAAATCAGCAAGTTAGTAACAAGGTACTACAAATCTCCTGGACCTGCAGAACTTTCAGATTGTCTCCATCTCCTGGAGTTTTCCTGCAGCTGCAGTGTTATGTTTTCCACTGATATGTTCTGCCTTTGACTAGAAATGCTGTCGTTTGTTTACTTTTACTGATAGTAAAAGTTGCTTCAAAAACATAAATGCCTAAACTAGGAACCATGGCTGTGCTCAACCATGACAGATGGGCCATTACATTAAGTGTAGTATTTCCAAACCTATCAGACTCCCTGCTTGCTTGGACCTATTGGTTATTTATCTCTTTCTTACACTATATTTTAAAAATACATGTATTAATTTCTAAGCAAGCCTGCAGTTCCAAGTGGTCACCACTTTTCTGACTTTCTAATGGAGTATCTATGTGGGTTTATGCAATCTTAAAATAAAGAACTCTACTGTATTTTTTAATTCTTCATTCAAACAGGTACCCCAGTGAAAACGCTGGCTTTCCTACTGCAAATACAGAGTTTAAAGATAGAATGAGGACTGAGATTTCCCAAACAGCCTCAAGGAGTATCTAAAAGATGCAGATGTAAAAAAATATTGGTGTCCTGCTATAACTTAAAGATTCTAACAAAAATATGACTTCTGCCTTGTGGTTAAGTGCACTAAATTCTTTACTAACTTGATGCAAGAGAGCAACATCCCCTCCGTAGATTTACTGGGCTTTGAGTCAAACCCTTCAAACCCTTCAAATTTATGCTTCCAGACAACATTGCATAAAACAGTCTTGGTTTTATAACGTGTTAAAACTTGCAGATGTTAACATCCAGAAGAAGATGTAAGAGTGTAATGTTTGTATATAAACTTCTTTCACAGATCTGCCTGTAAAGAGTCTATTTGAATAGATTTTGTTCAGAGCGAGTCTCCATTATTTGACTTAGTTTTTGTACCAAGGCTGCAGCTGCCATCAGCATATCAGCATGTGTTAATGCTGGCAGAACATCCATCAGATTAAGTCACTCACTTCTAATGGATCTGTGTTTTGTAAACTACAGTGACTGGTGGAAGGAATGTACAGACCCAAATTGATGGAAGCTCCTGGTTAACATCTGACTACTAAATAACCCCGAGAGGGCGACTAGCCCCAGACACTTATCTTTGTGAGAGATAGTTTGTTGTGACTTCAAAAGGAAAAGCAAAGTCTGTAATTTTCTTATCTAAGAATAACAGAGCACAGTTATGCTGAAATGCCAGCATGCCAGGGATTATATCCATGCTGCTCTTCTGTGATTTGTGGTACCTGCGAATCCTCGCTAAGTATGTTGGACTCCACGAGTATGAGCCGGCCTGCCACAACAAGGATGCAGCCTGTGTCCTGCATACCCACAAGGAAGTATTTCTGTGTCATCCCTGTGTCTAGCTGGAACTAGGATAGACTTTGCAAGACAGTACAATCTTTTCCAGGCTCCATTCTTTCCTGGGAATATGACCATAGTCCACCATCAAAGGTTTAAAGCTTGTCAGGGTTATCAGCAGTAAATCAGTTTTTAAAAAGTTAAGTAAATCAGCTGCTATCCCTAGGAGAGTGATGGTAAGTGTTTATGGCCTTGAGGCATCTCAAAAATGCATCGCTCCTCCTGGGTGCACTGGAGTGGTGGAGCAGGCGGTGCTGGCTGTCTCCTCTCCCAGCCCCTTCTTCCTGGTGACCTTTGAGCTTCCAGGGAGCTGAGTGCATTGGCAGCCAGCTGTCCTTCTTTCCTTATGTGCAGGAAAGTTGGCCTCTGCCTGCTGCTGTGCAGGGTTTCAAAAATTCAGGGTGGCTTTTCCAGGTTGGCCCAAGTGCAGGGAGAAGCAAGGCACTGGGGTTACTGAACACACAGTGATGAAGAATGGCTTCCAGACATGGGAGGAGCTGAGAGCCCTGTTAGGAAAACCTTCTTCCACAGGCATCTTTGGGTGGCTTCTGCTACAAAGATTGGACACTGGATGACAAGGACTTTGGGCAGGATCCAGGAGAGGCTTGGCGTCAAGGTGTACTGGGACAGCACTCACCTGAGGCAAAATGATGCATTAAGATGACTGGATGAGGAGTAATGGTGTTCTGCTTTCCCTGCATAGACAGCAATCACTGAATAATAAAAAAAAAAAAAAAAGGATGTGGGGCAGGGCTCTGATTGCTCAATAAGCCATACCCAGTGCCTCAACCCTCTGGTGTGACTAGTCAGAGTCACTGCCAGGAAACAACTGCACAAATGGAGCCACTGTGACTCTTGAACCACACAAAGTGGCTGCAGTCCCCAGCTGCCAATTTCTCCTTGTGGCCTCACCCCAAGAGCCAGCACTGCAGGTGGTCAGGTCTCTGCAGCACATCATATAGCTCAGCACCTTGGCAGCCAAAAATCAAATGCAGTGCTGGATCCCTATTGCACGAGGCTGGTATGTGGGGAAATTATCCTCATTTTTACAGCTACCCATTCATGGAGCCATGGAGGCTGTAAAGAAAGGGGGCATGAGACTGGGGTCCACAGCTGAAAATTGTATTTTTATGTAATTCTAAGCAAAAATTTTTACATGCCAAATGGTGAAACTTCCAACATTATCTTGGATTAGTTAGGGAAGCCCAGGGAGAGAGGGATTCACACTGTGCAGATGTTCCCTCTACTTTGTTCATTATTTTCTGTTAGATACTGATGTGTACAGAGTGGTAGCATTGTTTTTAAAACTGCCCTGAAACTCATTTCCTTGAAATATATAAGAGAAAGTGTCTTCAGCCATATGGTAGGAGTGCATCCAGAAGGTGCTGTGGACATGCTGGGGGAAAACCACATGGCCAAGTTTGTTCTACTCTGTGCTGGGGAAGCAGGAGGGTTTATAGCCCTCCCACCTCAGCTCCAAGCTGGTTTCTGACCTACGTTTCAAATGTTTCATCAGACTGTTTCTCTTAGATCTGTTATCTGTTATTTGCTAGAGCAAATAGAACTCAGAGATATCACCTCACAACGATTACGCAAAAACCAGCATTGATTCTCTGGCTAATGATTATCCAAAACCTTTGGACCGTGGCTAAAGTTTAAACCTTGGGGGAGAGCAGGAGTTTGAGCAGACAGTGGTAGCACCAGCTGTGGGTCTCCCTTAGGCTTTGAATCCAGCCTCCCAAAACAGCTGTGGGACATGGGACGGTGGCAGACACTAAGCTTCTGGGAGTAGCTGATTGGTAGTGACATAGCACTGCACATCAAGAGGGCACAAACACTGGGCTGGGTACCAGGGGCAGAGATGTGATTGCCCAGGACAACCTCCATCCCAGCTTCAGCCGGTATTTTAGCCACCTTCACTTGCCACTCACTCTAGTCAAGCTGGTACCTTCCTTGCTTCCTTCCCTAGATTTCTTTCCCTTATAAAAAGCTCTCAGGTCCCTCCATAAGGTAGATTTACTTCATCATCATCATCATTATTATTGTTATTATTCCCTAAGATTACCACTTACTTCTTTCTTGAAAATAAGACTAAAACCAGAGCTTCCAGCTAGAAGGAATTATGTACTTAGAGCATCAGCTTTTAGATGGAGCCCAATTGCATCTCCTGGTGATATGTCTCACTTGATCTATCACACATCTGACAATGGCACAGCTAGTACTGATGGGCAGATTTGCCCTCTGTGCTCTGTTTTGTTATTTATCATCCTGTGTTACACTTTGGTAACCAGCAAGCTTGATTTTTGCAACAGCAGAAAAGACAGGAAGCCTCTCACACCCTTTTTGAATCAGAACTCCAGGAGAGGTACTGTCAAAATAATCAATCTGTTAAAGAAAAGTTTCCTTGTAATCCATCCTACCTTGGTTTTGTGGGAAAGAGGTCAGAGAGATGAAACACAGATCCATACAAATATTTGATTCTTCATAGTCCTGGTAACTTGGAACTCCTATACTCTGCTTTATTGGAATAAAATATTTTTCCCTAACACAAACAAACCAAACCATATCAGTCAGGGTTCTGTGTGAGGTTTTTCAGGTATCTCTTTAAGTAAACAAGCAAATTACACTTAGTGTCAGATGGGTAAAAAAATGCTTCAAATACCCTTTTCCAGGTGGTCTTAGTGGAATTGGTTAGTAGCTGAGCTTCTTGCATTTTGGATAAATGGCTGTCACCTGGGGCAGATGTAGTCCCTACTACAGCAGGTAAACAAGCTGCCACAGATCTCAAGGACATGTCCTGAACAAGGAGCGCAAGGGTCATTCTCATTCTCACCCCTGTTCTTTGAATTAATGAGCATTTAAAATTTTGATGCCATGTGAAGCAAGTCCAAACAGAGTGACCTTACAGTACCATTGATGTTCAAAATACTCGTGAGACACACAGGATAACCTTTTTTTTTGAAAGATAGCATTAAAATAAGAAAAAAAATTAGCTGCCTTTAAATCCTCACCTTTTCCATTGTGTTCTCCTTTCAAATTCAAGAAAATTCCTGCAAACCAGTGTCAAATTAAACGAAGATACAAGTACAATAACACAGTAACAGGAGCTGGGAAAGCAGCCACTGTAAAATTTGACTTGTAAATTAATCCAGGTCAGTATAGAAGTATAGCTCTCTGTTTAAGGATTAAGTCTTTTGAAGAAGATACTTGAACAAACATTCTGCTAGAAAATCATAGACTTTCAAGACACCCACTAACACACTTACAAGAGGTATTTCAGTGTATCATTTACCAAAGATCTCACCCCTTTATTGTGATCCCTTTTTACAAATCACACTGATAACTTGTAGTGCAGGCTGGCATCCCACCATACTTGTTTTGGCTGGGATAGAATTAATTTTCTTCACAGAGCTCCTGTGGTGCTGCTTTTCATTTATGACCAGAACAGAGTTGCTAACACAGCGCTGTGTTAGTTATTGCTGAACAGCACTTGCAAAGTGTTGATGCCTTTATTGCTGCTCACATTGTCCTGTCAGCAAGCAGGCTGGGGGTGGGCAAGGAAGGGACTGAGCCAGGACACTACATCCACAGCGCAAAATCCAAAGGGAAGGGCAGATGATGATGCTGTCCAGAATGTCTTCACTTGTTTCTCAGATATCTTATTCAGGTTTTTCACTGAGAAGGAGTATTCTGATGTATAACAAAAGAAGAAGAAGAAAAATACATTTGGAATGGAATGTGAATGGAACAAAAATGTTCTTGATGTGATGTGGTCTGAGGAGCAATAAAATAATTTGAGATAGAATGCCTCCAAACAGTGAGGTTCTGCTGTAAACGCAATTTGAGGCTCTCTTACTGCATCAGCTGAAATTTGAGATTAGCAGAAAAGGACAGTGTGACAAAATATGCATCACAATATCGTGTGGAAGAAGAAGAGAAGCTGTTACTTTTTAAGTTGTTCCTGGAAGAGAATATGCTGAACATACTGCTCAGTTGGAGTTTACAAAATTATCTGCCATGTGTCAGGGGGAAATACTCTGTGAGGAATGTTTGCTGCATTGGAAGGAATTTGTACCACAAATAAATCAGCAGTTAGTACCACCAGGGTTCATTTCATAGAGAGCCTGCTTTGGAAGGGCCTGCCCCTCAGATAACCCCTCTTTGTTTCTTTCCCACATCTACCTTTTCCTGCTGTGCTCTACAGCTAGATTAAAGGATCAACAGGAATTGAAATACTCCACAGAATACATGCCTTCTTATCCAGCAGACTGGGTGGTTTTTTGTTTAGAGGAGTTGGAGTTTGACAATATCTATGTAAGTGCATTAAGTTTTTCTGCAGAACATTAGAAAAGAAATCCAGGCTTTCAAAGGGAAGGGGAATTGAAATCTGCCTTCAGCATATTTGTTTGTTTGTTTACTTTGGTAACAGAATGATTTTTTGGGAGTGAATTTTTTTATTATCTGGCTCTGTCTGCCACCACAGATAAGTTTCTGTATCACAGCAGCAGAGGAATGGCTGACATTTTTCCTGGTGTCAGTGAAAAGAAAATAAAAGGATTGGTTTGTTATCTATATTACCAACAGATGACCAACTGCTTCCTAGGAGGCACCAAAGGTATAACACATTTCACAAAGCAGAACCATTAAATCTTTCCGTCATGGAATCACAGAATTGTTAGGGTTGTAAAAGATCTCTGGAGATCATCTACTCCAACCTCCCTGCCAAGGCAAGGTCACCTAGAGTAGGTTACACAGGAAGGCATCCAAGTGGGTTTTGAAGATCTCCAGAGAGAGAGAGACTCCGTGACTTCCCTGGGCATCTGTTCCAGTGCTCTGCCGCCCAAAATGGAAAGAGGTTCCTCCTCATGTTGAGGTGAAATGTCTTGAGTGTTAGTTTATGGCCATTACTCCGTGTCCTGTGTCTGGGCACTGAGAAGGTTATGGCACCATCATCGTGACACCTGTCTTTAAGATATTTATATGGATTAAGAAGATTCCCTCTCAGTCTTCTCTAGACTAAGCAGGCACAGCTCTTGCAGTCTCTCCTTGTAAGAGAGGTGCTCCAGACCCCAAATCATCTTTGTGACCCTCACTTTGTGACCCTGTCCAGGAGCTCCTTGTCTCTCTTGTACTGAGAAGCCCAGAACTGGGCACAGCGCTCCAGATGTGCTGGCCTCACTAGGGCGCACCAGAGGGGGAAGATCACCTCCCTCAACCTGCTGGCACCTTCCTGTGCACTCTTCCCTGTGCGCCCCAGGATTCCATTGGCCCTCCTTCTGTGCAGGAAAGCTCCTGCCCAACTGCCTCGGAACCAAAACCAACAAAAACAACAACAAGAAGAGGAGGAAGTGTTTTTGCTAGAACGGGAGGAAAGCGCCCCGGTGCGTGAGGAGGAGGCGAGCGGTGCCTGAGGCCAGCAGGTGGCAGCCCGTCACCGCTGTCCCCTGCCTGCCGGGGAAGGCGAGGGGCGCGGCCGCGCCGGGCTGCGGGAGGGCGGCAGGGAGCCAGGTGACACCGCGCCTCTGCCAGGGACGGGCAGCGGGGCGGCTGCAGAACTGCCCTGACACCACACGCCAGCCTCGCTGAGAACTCTCCAGCCTCGTTGCAGCTGAAAGGGTTTTGGTTCGCCTACAAACACGTCCTTAGTGGCATTGAAATGTAACCAGCTGGGCTCAGTAAAGCCCGAGGGAACACAGGACAAGGTCCTGGACTGCAATACAACCTCTCTCTTTTAGTGCTTCCTTTCATGTAGGTAACAAATCCCTTCCAAATAATAATGACTTTTTCCAGCTTTGTCATTGATCTCTTAAATAAGATGTTCTCTGGCAACATACCAACACATTCCTGCTCTGAAAAGTTGAATCCCTTAGGACTCTCTTACACCGTTTTTCTTTCAGAAGTTTTGATGCATGCTGTAATGAAAAGAGAAACAATACACAACCTGATTAATAGAACTGCAGCTAACAAACAGTGCCCTGAGGGATCAGCACTCTAATCATCGAATAATGCCAGAGCAACGTCTCCATCTCCGTTTCCATCACTCTTTTTCTTCTCAGCTTTGCATAGTTTTAACCTGAGATATCTCTGCCCATGTGCTGGGCTTATACAGGTGATGAGTCAAGCTACAGGAGGAGACAAAAAAGCATCCCAGCAGTTCACTGCGTGGTGGCTTCTGTATGGCCATCACTCTAAGTGAAAAGGAACAGCCTATCAATGACATCTTTAAAAAGGGACCTATTATGGATGTTGATTTATTTTTTTAATCAGCAAAAATTAGGAAGCGATTGATAAAAAATATTGCACAATGCAGCACAGGATGTTCCCTCGGAAAAAGAAAAATCTTGTTATGTGCTTTGTTATGTTTTCCACTCCTTTTGCTTTATGGTTTTTCCACAAAAAACAGTTTTTCTTTTGTCAGTGCTTCTTTCTTTTTCCACCTCACTATTCTGGAAAATTTGTAAGAGGAAACTAAACTTGACCTAGGGTCAAGACTAGACCCTTTTTGCAATGAAGGCACTGTTGTGTTTGCTTCATCAGGGTTCTCTTGGTAGTTTCCTCAACATCTAGGCAAGGACACCATGAGAGGGTCCAGATATTTCTTTTCCTTGTGAGCAGAGCTCAGCCTGGAATGAGAGGCAAGGTGTCATTCCAATGGGAGTTTCTGTAAATCACATTAGCCATATAGGGGAACATACATAATTACAAGGTGAGGGGGAAATTAGTCATCCTGTCATAACTGAATACTCTGGCAAACAGCAAGGCTGACATAGTCCTAATAATTTATTTTTCATGGGTACAAGCAATTTAGTTTTTGATAACTCTGGTTAGAGTTTAGACTGTAGAAGACTAACCACAAAAGCAACAGGATGTCTGTAGGAATGAAAAGAGAATGCTCTCTGTTTTTGAAGAGTATTTTTCTTCCTTCCAGAATGACTTCAGAAGAAGGGGCCCTACCTGACACTAGACAAAACTTTTTTTTTTTTTCCCCAAAAGCAGGCTGCTTGTGGGATCAACAATCAGAAGCTATATATCATTGCTCAGAAGTACAAGCTGGTTCTCTGTTTTCCACCATCTCCAAGCTCTTCCAGGCCCTTACTTCTGGAGTGGTCCATGGGCACTGCCATGATGAAGTCATTGTTACCTCTTCAGACTGAAATTCAAAAAAACTGTGTCTCACATCCTAATTGATTTGGATGAGGAAAAAAAGGAAGTAACATCTTGTCCTCATCCAAGGTGCTGTTCCCAAACCTCAAGGGCAGCAAACACCTCTTGCATTTTGCCAATTTTCTTCTTTGAGTCTGAAGGAGACCCCTAATATACATGGGAAAAATCTGTTCTGGTGTAGGAGCCACAAAGTGAATGTTTACCCTGTGTTTGAACAGCAAGAGGAGTTCCATTTTTGGACCCACTACTCTTGGCAATAGCTACCCTGCTCTGGCCACTGAGGTGAAACTGATCTTAGCGAGCACGGTGTCCTGTTTGGAGCACAGTTACCTCCAAAGAGAAATTACATGCAAAGCTACAGCAGAGTGGGTTGCCAGGAGAATTACATGAGCTCTTCATAAAAAAGGGACAGTGTGTATTTATTCCTTCTAAAATTTGAGATCAAAAAACCCAGTGTCTCCTTTGCAAAGAGCTCTGTAAAACAGGATGTCCAGCAAACAGTCTTGAGTAGGCACAGGGGCAGCACATGTTTAATGTCAGCTACAGTTTAAAACACAGAGACTGACTCAGAAAATATTATTTCAGCCTTGTTTGTTCTTGAGTTACTGCTTCCCTTGGAGACTTGAGCATAAGATATTGAAAATACCAGTCCCCTGTAAAGCAGGTATATTGAACTGCCAACAGATTTGCTTTTCTATACATTGCTGCTTTCTGTTTCTGTGTTTTATTTGTATGACAGTCTGTGTCCATCACTGCCTGAAAGTGTATCCTCTCTCCCTGTACACAGCCTTCCCGTCTGTTGTTTTTGCAGCTCCTGTTCCTCACCATCCCTCCATGACATTTCTTCCTTTTACTTGAATTTACACCAGGCGATTCCTCCAACCATCCCCCTTCCCTGCTCCTGTTAAATGCTTAGTTCGTGTTCTTTCCTCCTGCTCAGTTACAGAGATGAGGCCCCAAACAGCTCTGCCTTTCTTCTGTCTCCTGTTGCTTGCATGGTTCTCCCTGGCGCAGCTTTTCTGCTTAAAATAATCAAAAATTTTTCCTACATAAGGAGGCCTTTGTTCCTCACACTTGTATGAATGTACATGCTGTGTACTACCACCTTCTCCTCACAGCTGACAAACTGCATCTCCTCCCCAGACTTCTTCCCTTTCTGTCTGCATTCCCAACATTAGCCAGATATGCTGTTTCCTGATTTTTCGGTGCCCTTTGAACTGTGTTCTCCTCAAAACCCACTTTAAACAATTTCTGCCAGAGGTTCACCCTTAACATTTAATAATTACCTCAGCCACTCAGGCTTGTGTATTCCTCCACTTTTCGATGCTGCTTGGCCACTTTTGACTGAGAGAATGGAACATATTAGCTTGGAAAAGAGAGAAAAAATAGGGAATTTATTGGTGGAAGAAGCAAATGGGTGACCTCTGAAGGGTCTGAATTCTTTAAACCATTTTATATACTCTTCCTGCTTTCTTCCAAGATAAATTGTTCCAAAAGAGTAGGGTAGTTTCTGAGACCACCCTGAGAGACCCTCAGGGTACTCTTGCAGGCAGGGCCACCCCAAGGTGCAGAGGCTAAGTGTGGAAAGGAAAGGCCAATTTATCAGGATCCTGACCAGACCCCGAGGATAAAATCTCTGGAGGGGTTGAGGCTAAAGTAGGAGCACAGAAGCTAAAGCTCAGTTCTCAAATAAGTAACTGAAATATATAATTACACAAGAGCACTGAATAGAGGTTTCTGTTAATCTGTGATCCGATAATCTTCTTTCATTGCCACTTAGCAACAGAATTACAAACTGAGGATGGAAAGCCACGTTGACTTAAAATTCCTCTCTTTGCTGGGCAGAGATGAAAAAAGGTCCCTCTCCGAGCAGGCACAACAGGTTTCCCGCTACTGGGAATTAATTGTGCCTTTCAGCACAATATAAATACAAACACCTGAATTTCAAGTTGGCTGAAGAACTGCTCAGTTGGGCAAATAACATTGTTTATAAGAATGAGTAAATTTTACTCACAGAAACACAAGATTAATCCAAACACACACGTCCACAAACTCTACTGAAATCATACATCTTCAGAAGGGGTAATGTGGAAGAAGGGACTGTTGGGCCAAAACTGCTGCACTAGAAATTATTCTTAACTGGTGGGTCAAACAGCAATCATATTTTTGGGTGATTCACAGCGTCACAGAGATGCTCAGGAGAGGTGCAGGAGGGTGGTATTCTTTAGCAATGATCCCTACCCAGAGCACTGGCCTTCATTGTCCTATCTTTCAGAGACATTTTGCACCCAACAGAGTGCCAACATACCTGAGGCCTCTCTTAGGTTCGGCTATTATCATAAACATCAGAAAAAAGGTAAATTTAGGTGCCTGCAACCATGCTCTTTATATCCCAGCCTCTTCTTTCCATCTCCTTCTTACCTTTGTTTTCCCTTTCTTTTTCTTACCTTTTTCTTTTCCTGTGCTTCTTGACTACAGAGTTGAGCAGTCATCTAAGGCATCATATTTCACAATGCTGCTGTGGGTCTGGGACAGACAGACAGCTCAAAGACATGCTAAAAGTTCCTTAACAACGAGGCTCAGCCACATCTTGGAGCGCCTGGTAAGACTGCATACATGCCTGGTGAGACTGCTGAATGTCTGCTTGGCATTCAGCACATTGCTTCCATAGTCCAACTTGGATGTCTTTTACTTTGCAGGTGTCATGATCCCCAGAGACAAGAATCCTCTGACGACAGCTTCCTCCCACCTTGAGACATTTGTTCCCTCTTCTGTGGAAAGGATGGGCTCCCATCCCAGAAGTGCTGCCCAGCAGCAGAGGAGAGAGGGGAGGTATTCCAGCCAGAGGGAAACAGACCCAAGGGTGCTGTTAAAATGAAAGTTTAAATTAATATTTACATTTTAAAAGGATTGAATTTGCTTTGCTGGGTTTATCTTCAGCCAAGGACATGGCTTTTTTTTGTTTGTTTTCTTTTACAGTAATGTTTTGCCCTGAAACTGGGCAGCCAAGACCTGCCTATGCAGACCCATGCACCCTGTTTGAGAGGCTCTTTGTACCACAACATGGCTCTGCTCCAGATTGCTGGAGTTCTTCATTCCTGACCAAACAAAACCCAGTGGCAGGAGTCTGTCCAAGGGGCCTGCAGAGCTCCATGGCTCCTGGGTACCCTGCCATGGGCCACAGGACTGTGTCCCCTCAGGAAGGAGTTGATCAGCAGGCAAGGAGGAAGGCCAGGATAGGGCACTCTGTTACCTCTACTGCTTTGGGTGGCTGTGTGCAAAGAACAGCCAGAGGAGTTCTTGCTTTCAAGACAGCCCAGGGGGTGGTCTCTCAAGGCAATTACACCTGTGCTGGTAGATGTTATGAAAGTACTTATGGGCTTGTGCAGGGAATAAACCCACCATCCCTGAGCCAGCTGAATGTATGCAGCACACAGTTGTGCTTGCACTTCAGGCAGGGGAGGTAAAAAGTCTCAGAAGCCATGTATAACTCAGTGCTTTCCTGCACTGAGATGTCCCCAGCTTCTGCATGGCAACCATGGGTGTAAAAGAAAAGATAAATTGCTCGACAGAAAGGAGGGTGACTAGCAATTACAGACTTCTGCTATTTACAGCCTTCCTCACATAATGGCACAAAGAAAGAGCAAAATTAGTATGTGTTCCTCTTTTCATGTGACTTTTTGTACTGTGTGGAGAAACTTCAATAGACTCATCAAGCTGATACTAATAAAAGATCTACAGTTCTGTCTATAGTCAAATATTCCCCAGATAATAGTCGTGGGTTGGAGTTATTTGCTGGTTTTTCCCACCTCAAGCTATGCTTCTTTCATCATTTTTCAAAGACTAAATCACCTATGTGCTGAGTATCATCTTTAAAGAAAAAGCTAAAATTTACTTTTTCCTTGCCACCAGGAACCCAATAGCTAATGATGTCAAGCTCATTGGAAAGCATCAGTACAAAGCAGTAGCCAACTGTGTAGTGAAGTCCAATACCAAAGATCGAGGGAATCTTTTAAATTGCAAGAAGGAGAGCAGAATAAAGAAAGGCATTCAGACTGCAGGAGTCTTTTGTCCTCTATTGAGGGAGAATGCTAGTTAGCAAGAGTGGGTAAGGATTTGGATCATTTCAAAGTCTTTTGAAGCATCCAAGCAATTCTAAGGACTTGTCTGTTTGGCCATACTTGTGAGTTTGTTAAGGCAGAATGAGAACATAAAGTGTGGCAACTGTTCTGCTAGGTGTGGACAAGCTGCTGGCCTTGATGCCTTCTCTGGCCTACATGAGAGGGATTAAAATTCTTTTGAATCACGCTTAGAGGAGAAAATCAGAGAGATGAAGGGGATTAAACGAATTTAGTTTACCAGTACATATTTCCCTAAGCTGGTGTCCAGTGGCTCCAATATTATGGGCTGTGATGCATTTTCAGAAAGACATGAGGTTCACTGCATTGTGTAGTAGTGAAGGGACCATAGTGCTGACCTACAAACAGGGAGGGCACTACCAGGGATCAGATGTGGCTCCAGGTCAGCTCTGCATGAAGGCTGGGGTGACAAGGAGCAGCAGTGGTCTGGTCTGGGAACTACTGTTAGAAGAGCAGTACAGCAATCACAGTTCATACTTGACCTCCACACCTCATGAGAGTGAGGAGAGGCAATAATTCCCCAATAGCTCCATATTCATCCAGCACTCCACTTGCAGAGTGGGGATTTTTTTTTTATAAAATGCTTAAAATCACTATGTGGACTCCAGGTTTGTAAAGCAAGCTGTTCGGATTCAGGACCTCAAACTTACTTCCTCTTGGACCTGAGTACAGGCAATAGTAATTTTTCCTAACTCTAGCAGAGACCTAACTGGCTGCTGTAAGCAGCCCCTGGGCACTACAAACTGCATGACACACAGAGATCTATTGGATAAGATGGTGGTTGTTCTGCTTGAGTTTGTCTTGAAGACACAACAGCCTCTGCTTTGCTATGATTATTGACAGATGCAGAAAAAGTTGTGAACAGTCCAGAGAAGGAACAGTTTCTCAGCAGTGGTTTGTGGGGGCCTATATACTACGCAGGCCAAGAAAGAGAAGCTGAAGGCTCCCCAGAAAGAATACACACAAACACAGGGCAGGGATTAAATGCACCCCAACTACAAAAAGCAGATTGTGTAATAGCTGTGACTGTAGATCTAGAGCAGTGGCACAAGGGTCATAGACACAGCTAAGTTGTAGGCTCGGCTGATATTTATTTTGTTTTTGTGGTATAGGAGATGTTCTGAACCTAGTTCAGAGATAGTGAGAAAAGAAATTGCTATTTTTATCTGCAGCAAGTGTTGCATTGACCTATTCACAAGCTTGCACTCTATAAACCTGAGCATGTGTCTGTTACGTGATTGGAAATTCAGTCTCCCAGTTTGGCTGGCAGTAGTTAAAGGGGGATATAACCACTGAGGTTTACTCATGGAAAAGTATACACACTTTGCCTTTGCCCATCCATTTAAGCAGCAATCTGTGTTTGCCACTATGTAAGGCACGGAGCAGTTCATGAAGGAAGCACACTGGAGAGTTTGTGAATTTGCATACACAAGCAAGATTTTCCTTTACCATATACCAACAAATTAACAGATAATCTCCTTACTCACATATCCCACTGCATTTCAAAGTGTGTGAATCATTTTTGTCTGTACAGCTCAGTGTATGGGTAACATGCTGAGAAGTACTACCTCAAAGCTATTCCTGTTTTGTTTAGTATGCCTTCACCAAGTATTTCCTACCTGGATCACAAAGGCAGCTTTCACATCTGCTACAGGCAGAAATAGCAGGTTGGCTCAGAAAGCTAAAAAATCCACAAGCAGTGGCTAAAATGGCTGTTAACGCTTTTCTTTTGCTGGTTCCACATCACAAAAGTGTCTAACCCTTGGGTTTTTCTCCCTGAAATGTTGTACTATATTCTTATTTTTAAAATTTGAAGAAGAACAAAAAGAAAAAGAAAAAAAAACATAAAAAATGAAAGACAGAGGTTATTAATGCATTGTACATAGGGTCATGATCTGTTCTGTCCCTTCCCTTTTTTCTTTTTATCCCTTACAAGATACAAGGCTGTTTCCTCTCAGATCCCTTTTCATGAGGCACTCATTTGGTTTTGTCAGAGCAGTGACACTGGTAAATGTGCTTGGAAGCTGATGCCAAAGTTCAGTGAAGCCCATGGTGGATACAGAAACTCTGTTTATGAGATAAAACGATTAATACAGCATTTCCTCAGAGCTTTTGGCAGGAAGCAGGCACCAGTTCAATTAATAAAAAGAAAGGCATAAATGTGTCACTATCACTGTAACTTGGTAACTTCCCACTCAACAACATGCCCCGGGGATTTTATTGCAGGGCAGATGGGGATCCTGTTACAAGGTAGGACAGATGGACAGGAGGGAGATGTGGTCTGGATGGCCCAGGACGCATGACAGAGTGTGTGACAGAGCATGTGACAGAGCAAAGGCACTCACAGGCACACCAGCCATAGTTCACATGGAAGCTGCATCCATGTTAGTCGGGTGATCTACCTACAATGGTCTCCACTAAACAGAGACTTGAGTAATTCAAAAGACATTAACCAATGGATAATCTGGCCCTGTGCAAATTTGCAGAAGCTTTTCAAGTGCCTATTCAGGTGGCTCTGCATGATGGAAAAACAGGAATTTCCTCACACCTATTTGTATTCAGGTATCAGATTGACGTGCCTTAGACTCAGCATTTTACAATCTTAAACAACAAGATGATGAACAAAGTGCATAGCTGCAATAGCTTAGCAAATATATATATAACCTAAGAAAAGATTATAATTTAACCCTACAGAACCTCTTTTGGTCATTATTGCTAGAGGAAGATTTTCATTGTCATGTCTTCTCTAATTAATCATTTGATATCTGCAGTCCACTGAGAACAAATTGATAACTGATGGAAATTAATTTAAAAATATAATACACTCCCAAAAGTGCCTAGCCAAGACCCTAGGAAAATAGTGACCTCTGTTAAGGTTTCTTTTTGCTCTTGAAACTGTTGCATCATGCTGTACATTTATTGTGTGTGTCTGTCTTCCTGTCAGAATGGCACAAAAGATAAATTTAAAATATAAACCACCTAATCATTTTACTAATAAATAGATTGACTGTAAAAACATTGATCTCATGGCAAGTTCCAGCATCTTCCAGACACAGGAAATATTAAGGCTGGCACAAGGATATTGAGTTAGCTTTGTGCATAAACTGAATTACGGAGGGTTTTTTTTAAATCACATGTCTAGACTGATAGATTAGTATGTAGACATGAATACATATTGAAGCTGAATAACAGAGGTTTGTTTTTGAGAGATCACAAGACCTATAGAGGTAGCTAATGAAGTAGTAATGATCAGTGCCCAGTGACCTTGGAGCTTAAATGCTTCAGAGCCTGCTGAGATGAGCAGGTGCCAGGTGAATTCATACATTACAAATGCCATAAGGCAAGAATCATCTATTTATATGTTTCTTTTTTTGGACTTTGAGCTACGTCCCAGGATGCTCCTTGGATACAACCTTGGAAATTATAAAAAACCCTGTGATTTTATACCTCAAGACCAACCCAACCCATCTGTTTTCAAAATTGTTTGCTAACAGTATCTATTTCTTCACCTTTGAAGTAACTGGATTTAAGATACAAAATAAGTATGTTTTTCTTATTTTTCTGCATAAGATCAGTAGTGTTTCCTCTACTTCCAAATAAATAGGCAGTGTTAGGCCTGTGAGAATCATTAAAATTCAAAATTCAGACATATTCTCAGCAAAAATGAAAACGAAAAAGGCTGATAAACATGCAAACACCACGCATACCTGAAATGCCACCATTTTTAATACCATTCTTTACAAACTGAAATTCAAGCTCATACATGAACCTCCCTGAGCACATTTATTAATTAGAAAAGCATTATCCTTGGCTTTGCGGAGAGGGGAAACGTTATATAATTAGAAAATAATGAAAGCAACAGAAAATTTCTCTCTGGCTTCAGGCAGTTACTGCATTGAGCACTCTCCTTAAGTGCCAGAGCTCTGCCACAGCAACTCAGCTGGCAGACACCTGAACTAAAACTCATAGAGTTCTTGACTCTAGTTCAGAAAACTCAGGTGAATTCCTCAGAAAGGTAAATCTCAGGTCTTTCCCTGTAAGTCCCTATGGAATGTTACTCCAGAGAAGTGAAAAAAGGTGTCACATTCAGGTCTCTATATTATAGAAAGGATTTTTTCAGAGCCCAGGAATTCACTAATTCTTTGAACAGTACTAGGGAATTCTATCCAGATTACTGAATGGCTTACCATCTATCAGGCCCTTTCATTCCAATGTCACAGAAGAAGCTTACAGGTTTTTATGGTCACAGTCAGGTATTCCAGTCTGTCTGAGCATTTTGTTATGTAGAAGCAGTTGGCTTTCTAAATAGAGTCAAATAAAAGGGAATGCAGCAGAGAATAAGGAGCTTATCTATGTAAAACAAGCCTAAGTGTGTGAGACTACATAGAACAGAGAGAAAAATGCTGTAGCATAGTGGGAAAAATCCTTGACAGAAACAAGAGTATTAGCAGGACATGTTTGGTCTTGACCTGAACACTGTAATGCTTCCAAACAGGGAACACGCTTTCATTAGAAATAGGCATTAATCCTAATTCTTCAGAGATGAACTTCAATTGATTTGGAATTCAGATAAGCCTCAAAGTATTCATGTAGTTGAAGATTATCTAAATTTTTCCGTAACTGGGGGTCTCACTCTTGTTTGCTTCCATAAAGCTGAGGTTACTGGGCACACCAGGGACTCTTGGCCATTCTCTTCTCCAGCACCCTAATAACTCTGTATGCTGGGTGAGCACCCCTTCTGAGTTACGTGAGTCTCCTAGATCCCAAATGCTTGCACTATATATCCTCATATTATCTGTTTTAACTCTGTAACCCTACAGCTTCTTCCACACCAGGACTCCTAAATATCTCTTTCTGTTGAGTTTTCAGTAACTCTGTTTACTCTTTTCTTACAAAAGAGCATTTATGCTGCTGCTCTTTGCTAAGGGTCTGTGTTGCACCATTTTCCTGTGGCATGTATCCTGCTAGCAGTCTCTGGGAGCTGTCTTCTTTCCTGCTCTTCATGGCAGCTTCCCTCCCCCTTCAGAAGGCCTAGAGTTTCCCAGCCCCACTTACATCTCAGAGCTCAGCCCCTTTTCATTTCATCTTCTCTTACTTTTTATCTGGGATAAGTTATTTAGTATATAAATTTCAGAATCTCATTGCACAGAAAATGTTTAACAACAACAGACAGACAACAGTCAATCAGCAGCTGTTGGATGCTCAGCAGTTACCCATCTTATTTCTCCTTTTCCCTCCCACAGTCAGGTTTTGATTCTCTACCAAGGGAGAACCACCCTTCACCAGCTGTTCCAAATCCTTGAGCCTTCACATACATTTTATGGAAAATATTACCACATGGTGGTACTAAGTTGAGGCTGACAATGAAAAGGGGAAGATTCACCTACCATTGCTTTGACTAGGCTATAGTAATTTTAAATTAGGTTCACATGGATTTTAATAGAATTCTGTATAAATTCTAAATGCTTCATTATCAGAGATACAGTAGATACTTTTTTTTTACCTTCTCAGTGAGTCTACCTGTATCTTAGAACTTATAGAAATAATCTAGTTGTGTGCAAAATGTGTGAATGGAGATTCACAAACACACAAAGTCTAATTTCCACTCAAACTGGTGTCTCTGCTAGTAGTCAAAGAATCCCTGTCTAGGTTATATACAGGATGTTGAGAGTTGAAAAAAACAGCAAATCAAAGACAAGGGGAAAAAAAACATATTGGGGTTAGAATTTTTCATGCTCATAGTTCACTCCAAGAAGCAGCTGCCCAAAGGTCAATGTTGTAAAAGAGGGAAGCAAAATAGTATGGACAGCTGAAATGTACTATCCCTGTAGACCTGATTGTTCAGAAACTGCTACTTTGCAGGAAAACCTAAAAGAAAATCATTGGGTTTTTTAAGTAATTGTCCCACAGGAGAGCAATTTCTCATGCAGATAAGTGCCAATATAATTAACTCCTTGGCATTATTTCCTTGCAGAACAGCTGACAGCAAAACACAGGACAGCCTACTTGCCCTAGAATACAGATCATTTCTGTTCCAGACATACAAAGCTTCATTGCTTCAGAGAATTATTCACAAATAATGAGAAAAAATAATGAAGTAATATGTTGTTGCACAGGTCTAGGAGCAGCATTTAACTTTCCAAGATCTGAATACAACCCACAAGCATTGGATTGCAGCATGGTTTGTTACCACTGAGCACCTTGCACTGACTTTTACATGCAGGCAAAGTGTGTGTAGAATGTTACCTACGTATCAGCCTGCTTTGCTGTAAGGACAAAGAGCGCTTTGATCCCAGTACAGGAGACTACTGTATTATAGATTTTTTTGTCAAAAATCAACTTTGTCTAGAGAAAAAAAACTGCATTAAGCAGCCTGAAGGCATGAAAGTCTCTGGAGAATACCATCCATGACTTCTGTCTAAGACCTTCATCATAATCCTATTCAAGTTAAGGGGGAAAACTGCTTTTTGTTAGAATATTGTGAAATCACTAAAAAATGAGTGTCAGCTCCTGAAAAGTGTAGGGTTGTTTAGGACATGGGGAAAAGGAACTTCTAAACAGGGCAGTTTCTTTGTCCTTCAACTAGCACAAGGTACAGTATGGACAATTTATGTGATGCAGCTGAACAAAACCTGCTATACCATGCCATCCCCCCCAGATGGTTTCTTCCAACTTAGGCTGGGGCTGAGTTCACCTCTGAAAAACCTCTGAAATGTACATTTGTGCACTTACTAATGTAGAAATGTACAAAAGGACATGTAACAATAACAATCCCAGCATAATGAAGGTTGGGCAACTAGAACCTTAGCCAGATATTAACAAAAGCTACCAGTTTTCACTGGCTGCCTTGGCTCCTTCTGGGGTACATGGTGCAAGAGAAGACTCATTGCACTTTTCTGTGACCTCTAGCTTTCCCCAGGAACAGCTTTCTACTGGTCTTTTCCCAGTGACTAAGAGGAGACTACCTGAAGGTAGTCAGAAGGTAGCCAGCAGTGTCTTCCTGAAGGTTGGGCAAGATGAATCATTAGAAACTTCTGGTGGGTGGCAGATTGTGTCAGATCTCATCTAAATTGTGTCTCAAAACAGAGACATTGCTCCTTTCCAACAAGCAGGGAGACTGGCTGGGAGTCCAGCAGTGCTTGAGCTGCACAATGAACAAACTTCATCACCCATATACTGAGTCTGCATCCCTGTGTGGGATCTGATCCTCAGAAAGCACTGAATATACTGAGAAGAAATATGGGGCAGATGCAGAGAAAGCATTGGGGCATTACCATGCACAACCTGAGGACAAGATAAAGAAGCTCTCCTAGAACTGGTTGGATTTCTGGGCAAACAAAGGTCATTTTGTGGAGGGCTTTCTATGAGTGTAATCTCCCCAGGCAAGGGTCATGTTTGTGTCCGTCACTTATTTTCTTGGCTCTAGTGATCCTGCAGTCCTTCCATTGACTTCAATGGCAGTGCTACTCATGAACTGACTCTAGGATTGGGCTATTTACTCAGCAAATAATCAGAATCAGCAGGTTTGGAGTCATATGGGCACCCAATAAGCAGCCTGTTTTGTTGTGGATTGGCTATAAAATCCCAAATCCCCTCAGCTCCTGGCTGCTGGCACCAAGGCTCACTAACAACAAGCACAATGGCCTTTCAGTCTGTGCTCTTTGTTTTCTTAGCAGGACTGGTATTTTTCTCTGAAGCTGCACCACTGGTGAGTTTCTTTTTATTCAGACTCAATCATTACAAGAATGATAATCTAGATTTTCTAGATGACTAGCATCCTCCTCATCCATGAAATTCTGTAACAACTGGACTTTGCCAGAATGCTATTTCAGGGTGGTTTTTTTTTTATTGTAGCATCTTCAGAATTCTTTTCTTTTTTTTTTTTCCTTGCTGTTTACTCACCTATTTTAAGATGTCATGGATGGATATGGAAGGGTCAGGTTTCTAGGTGGTGTGAGCTCTTTTTTTCTTTGTTTCTATCTGTTCATGACTCACATCCCATATCCTCAATAAAGAGGCAGCTTCACCAAACAAGTGCTTCTCTAAAGCACTAAAAAATATTTTTAAGGTATGACTAAGGATTCTTTATAGTGCAATGAAGCCTAAGAGAGGGATATTCTTTCAGCCTTAGGATGTCATATGTATTTCTTTGTTGGTTTCCCTAGCTAACATACTTTGTCTGCACTTACAAGAATTTACCATTTTCATATTTGTGATCTTATTATAAAGGTATAACATTATTCCATTTTTCTAGAGTCATTTAGAGCAACTCTAAATATTGATCAAGCTTTCTGTATGTAATAAAGTTCCCAGTATAAAGTTCTAAGACATTCTGCTTAAGAAATAGATGTTCAGAAATTAGCTTTGAATAGCGTTTTTCAGAGAATTTACTTTTAAGTGAGTGGCAATTCTGCAATTAGAATCCATCTTTTCTTTGAGAGGAGGTTTTTGCAGGCTTGGTGAACAGTTCCTATACAACTTCTCCTCCTTTCCCCAAGGTCTCTCACAGCTCTGTTGATTCCAAATGCCCTCTTATGGTGAAAGTGCTGGATGCAGTCAGAGGAAGCCCTGCATCTGATGTAACTGTGAAAGTTTTTAAACAGGCTGAAGATGGAAGCTGGCAGGACTTTGCTGTTGGGTAAGTTGTATGGTCTTCTGGAGCCATTTTCAAGGTGCCTTGGGCAGGCAATTGAGTTAATGGAATGGAGCTCTGATCAAAACAGAAAAAATGTTTTCTGACACATGTGCCACATTATCAGTGTTCACAGCACATGAATTCTGATCTAAAATCCATTAGATTTAAGTGGAATTTATCCATGACTGAAATTCTAATTGCAAAAATATATTCAGATGTTCATCTTATCTTTGTAAGGGACTAGTTTAAATATTTTTTTTTCTCCTAGCTTCAGTATTATCTTTCCTTTCTATAGAAAGAAAAAAAAAGCCTTTACCAGCATTTTGTAGGTAATCCAGACTAACCTATCCTCATATGCAATGGATATAGAGCTTTATTTGCAGTAGTCACATAAAAAATCCTCTCTATAAGCTTTGTCAGCACACATGCAAATAATAAGGGCATTATTCATCTGCTGCTGTGTACTGAATGTTCTGGTTGGAAGAAACTCCTTGACCAGTTAAAGAGTCCTATTCTAACACAACACAGAAGCAAAATCTCAACATTTGTTTGAGGCCATTTCTCTAGCTCTGAATATGTACCAAGAAAATGACTGACCAATAATGCTTAGCATCCTCACAAATACCTTAAGACATCACAGAGGGTCAGACAATTATACCCTCAATCTGTGTGTGACAGGTGTGTAACAGAAGACACAGTTTACTAAAATTCAAATATCTGAGGTATTCAGACATTTAACTTTCATTGCAACAATTTGTTGACTCAGATTTTTAAATAACTCAAGAGAAGTCTCCAGTAGCAGCAGAATAGTCAAGCACAAAATGATAAGCACAAGAAATGGACAGGAGTCAACTGTACATTTTTAACTATCTTTTAATAGGATTTTTTATAGCATGATTTACATAACCGCAGCAGGGGGGGAGGGTGGGGAACAAAAACAAAACAAAACAAGCGAAGACGACCATCAGGAGAGATAAGTTTCTCTCCACACAAATGGTTTCTTTTTATATAATTAAAAAAGTTTTCCCCACTGGAAAGTAGCAAGAGAGTTTACAAGACTGAAAGAAACAAACAACTCCACTCCCAAGTGCTGTGTTAACCCAGGAATAAATGATCCTAAAATGGTTTCATATACTTTAATGAACAGAAAAACTTCATGAAAAATGACACTTTTTTTCAAGGAAAGCAGACAAGGATAACATCTTATCCCTAGTGAGTATTCCTTTCATTATTAGGAAACCAATTTCAAATGTTTCATCAAGTGCTGTTTAACATCTAATACAAAATACAATTTAGAGAAGAATAAGATATATGTAATGTCATTATTAAATGCCCTCACTTCTGGGGCATAACAGTGTTTTCCTGTTTAGTTTGCATTGCTGCTCTCAACAAGCCCATGGAGACAAATCCTGTAGTTCTTAGGCAACTTCTGTTGACACTTCTTAAGTTAGTACAATCAAGAAAATCTAATCACTTCTTCTTAAATATAAATTGAGAAGATTAATCCTAGGCAAGTGAGAACCATTTTGCTGGGGGATGGAAACTTTTATTGCAGGTAAAGATTTTCGCAGTGTTCTTGATTTGCATCATAACCATGGCTGCTTTCAGTGATACCATTGACTTTAGGCTATGACAGTTGTTTGAACCAAGTTTTCATTTGCAATTACAATTTTATTCTTTTGGGGACGCCAGATTTCCCTGTGTTAAAACAGCTGAAAATATGAATGAAGTCCAGGAACACAATCTATAAATACTCCTGTCAGGTGAATAATATTTTGAAGTTACAGTACCTAGTAGATACATATGGGAAAGTTACATTTTGTACTAATAGTAGTTATGTTTTTACCATTTTGTTTGCTTGTTTTTACTTTGCAAGCACACTTCATGGAATTAAGCAAATGTACTTAGCAACTGTTGAATTTAAGTAATGGTATTTAAGGGGTAGTGGGGGAGTTAGAATAGTAGCAGCTGACTTTATTAAGAGGCTTATTTCAAAATGACTCTAGCTAAAAATATGCAAGAAGAGATAACTTGAGCTAAGACACATACTGAAGAAGGGTTTGGGGAACAGAACATGTGATTTGGATTCTATCTGAGCTCCTCCCATGTCTAGCTTTGACCTTCTCGCTCCTCAAAAGTATTTGGAAATCTAGGTCTTATCATGTGGTTCAAGAATTGCAGTCACCAAACACAGTTTTCATATGACTTTACAAGTCATGAAAGAAAAGACTTCTGTGTATTTGAAGTGGTTCCTCAACCTTCTTTTTCTTTTAACTCCAAAATAAGAGCTCATGTTCCTGAGATATTTCCTCATCGTCCTGCATCTGAGAGCACAGTTTATGTCAATGCAGTATGTGTCCTAAGAGTTCATATCATCATTGTACGGAGAGTGTAGATTTAACCTGGCCACAATATACAATTAAGGTCCAGATAGTCAAAAAGAGGATCAGGATCTCAGTATGGGCTGGCACTGTAGTAACTTTACTGGAAAAGCACAGCTTTTTAACTTGACTGTCCATCTTACAGCAGATGTTGGCAGTCCACATCCTGTAAAGAATAAGGAACCATGTTATATTTAGTCCCACTCAGACAGAAATACAAGTGCTGTTCAGAAGCAATCACAGTATTTTTCTACCAGCTCTGAATGCTGAGCATCCTCTGCCTTGTGCTAATCCCCTCCAGGCTCTGAATCACACACTGTCCTGTTGGCTGTCAGTGAAGCAGTAATGCTGAAGGGTTTCCTTGTGAGACCAGTTGCATTGAATGGCTACCACTTAATAATTAAAATAAAGCAAGTGCCAATGGCTTCTGGTAGTGAGCATGCCTTTTCAAGTGAGCTCTTGTTTCCAGTTTCCCGGCTGTTCTGGATGGTTAACATCTGACACTCTGTGGCAGTACCCCTTAGGGAAAGCACCATTTCAGCTCCAGCCACACTTTCCTCAAACTAAAACTAATTCGTTTTTCTGAACAAAGATTTTGAGGCCGTCACCATTTTTCCATTTAACTGCTTTGTGTCTAGACTATCCACTTTATGAGCAGAAGTACATGGATTGCTAATTTCTCTTCTGCAGGATCTCAGCAATTCTGTTTCACAGCTCCAAGGACACTCACAAATAAATTCTTCCTTCTTTTATTAAAGCAATATCGATTAAACCAGGAATTTCTAATTAAACTAAAAGAAAACAGACGCATACACTTTAGAAACTGACTGTGATACCTGTTTCAAATAGGACTTTGATTCTCTGCAGGTTTGGTCTGCCCTGGATACAGTTGATTACACTTGTATTGGACCAGTGAGATTTTATCAGTCTTGACAAATAAGAAAAATGAAAATTAGCTGGGATTTTCAATCCTGTTATCTCTTAATTTAAGCAAAACTCTGTCATTCAGTCTTTTTTTATTTACTACCATTAACAAAAGATTACAAAAAAGGTGAAGGAGGAGAAAGGGACTGGGAAGAAAAGCAATAGCACAACTGATTCTGTCCCAGATAAGCAACAAGTCACTGCTTTCTCCACTTCCTCTCCTCCTCCTCAAGTTTGTTTTCTGCCTAGGCAGTTACTCCTTGCCATAAGACAGGACAATTACACTAGTTCTTCCAGTCAAGGCTTTCTTCATTATTCCTTCAACTACATCATATGGTTATGAAGTGCTATACATATCAAATAAATATTTTCAGCAGAAAAATGCCCAAAAACAAACAAACACCAAAGGTTAAAAAATCAGAAACTAAGTAAAATGAGGGAAAAGAGATAAATGGGGTTTAGGAGCCAAGTATGTAAATATTTAAACAGCTGTCATACAAAGCTTGAAAAGCCTCCTTTTCAAACAAATAGGGTGCAGTTCAAGCTATACTTCCTTCTTGCTGCTGGAGTTTCTTTATCCACAGTTTTTTGTTATAAGCTGAGCACATAAGCTCTGCGCTGGGAATTCCTATTGCTCATTTATATGGTACCCATTGGAAGAGGCCCCTGGTCTTTGGCCAAGGCATTGTAATTCTAATTATTAAGATCTTGTGATGGTAAATTGCTTTTCCAAGACGTTACCACTCAGGGTCACATAAAATCACATCAGTGTATAGGAATAAACTCCAGAGCCTCAGTGCTAATAACTAGAGAACAAAATAATTTTCCAATGAAATTTTGCTTCTCAGTCTTATTTTGAGATCTGACATCTTGCCTCTCATCATGACAATCCTTCTCCTAAGACAGTAACCTTTGGCTCCAGAGGACATTTGTACAAGTTAAACATGATAATAAAAGAGGAACCTTAAACCAGCCAGCTTTGATTTGTGATGTATATGGGTGATTTGGTAGCAAGGACAGCCTCTGCAATGTATGGAAACATTCACTACATAAAGGGAAGGAATAATTTCAGATGATTAGAAACCGCTCAATATAGAATTTGGCACCTCTGCTATTTAATATTCCACACCAACTGTTTCTGTTTAGCATCAAAATGACAGCATAAAATATTTATATAGATATTTAATCATTACAGGAAAACCACAGAGTACGGGGAGATTCATGAGCTCACGACAGAAGAACAGTTTGTAGAGGGAAAATACATGGTGAAGTTTGAAACCAGCTCTTACTGGAAGGCGCTTGGGCTTTCTGCATTCCATGAATACGCTGATGTGAGTAGTGGCAAATATCCTTGATAACCAGCATACACTGCCTGTGTAGTGGCATCAGCTGGAAAGAGCAAACACAGCCCTTCAATACTGAAGGAGCAGCACCACTCAGTGGAGTGGTTCACTGCCACACAGCACTGGGCAAATAAAAGCAGTAAATATCCAGCTAAGCCACAGGAAGGAGCCAAATTCCCTGCAAATGCTGACACAGCTCTTCCAAAGTGTAGCTGTGCCCATTCACCCACTCACACCAGTAGGGAATCTTGCTCATAAAGAGCTACATTATTCAAAAGTAGACAGTGTTTATAAAAACAAACAAGAAAAAAAAAATGTACCAAGAAAAAGAAACTGTTTTTACTGATGCTGAAGAATGGAGAGATTTGGAAACCCTAATTTTATAGGAAATAAGCTATGCTTAAATCAGAGGTATTTCCCCTATATCAGTCACATTAAAATCCCTGAATTCTAATATGACATGCAGTTACAGGAAACAAACAGTTCTTTCTGGTGTGCCTTTTTAAAAATTTTGTTCAGTACCATAATATACAATTAAAAAAAAAAAAAGAAGCTATAAAAAAGTAAAGAAATAACCATAGTGGGAAAGGAAAAATTGACTATTTCATTGATACTCAAATTTCACAAGCTGGTCAGCAATATAATCTCCTGTCTCTCCCTTCGCTTTTAGTCCTACATTGATTTATTTTGTGCTCTATTCTACTAGATTTACTTAGCACATCCAAAAATCTGTTTAAATTCTTCAGGCTTAATCTGTCATTAAATTTAAGGTTCCCCAATTTAAGTAGTTTGGAACAGCTACTGGTAGTATTGTAGAACATTTCAAACCACAGGTTCATGGAGCTCTGTGGAAGACTAAAACAAATGACTGAGTCCGAGGTCCATAAAAGTCTGAGGTGCAGTTTGGGTGATTTAGGTTAAAAAAAAAAAAAAAAAAAAAAAAAAAAAACAACCACCTTCAAAAGTATTCCCTAACCATTTGGAGGTCTGAAAGTTGTAAGGGCTACACCTCAGAAAGTGCTTAAAAGTGACTGACTGAGACTGTTCCCACTAGGCTGAAGAAGTTTTTCCTTGATGGAATGGCCTACAGATCAACAAGCCAGCCTGGGAAGTGGGTAGAATTTAGTGACTGATTGCATACAAGGGAACTGAAGCCTGCAGTCCTCTTGTCCCAGCAGCTTAGAGTTTGGTCATATGAGAGAACTCTCTAGTCCACCTATAGAAAGTGCATCATGGTTTAAAAAATAGATCATAGTAGGCTAAAGAAAGCTGGAATTTAACCCAGGTGACAATACTTTCCTGGGAATTGCATGTCCCAATTCCCATTGGACTGATTTGGAGAGCAGTAGATTTGAATTGTCTTAAGGCAAGGGTCTCTCCTTGTTCTGGCAAGTCTAGCCACTCAGTTCTCAATGCAAAAACTGACCCATCATCAGCGGTGTTAAAAACAGGAGGGGGCACTGAAGTACAGAAAGTAGCTTTGGGCTCCAGCTGCCTGCCTTGTTTGGACACAGTCACGCAGGGGGTGTATTTAAATTCCCTAGGTGGAACCTCACCCCTGTCTTTCTTACTGGTCCTTTGAGATACCTCCCCTTTACCCTCCCATTCCACATCACAAAGGAGCTTGCCTGGCTCAGGTGTAAGTATGTTTCAGATGTTTCCATCCAGCTTCACCGCAGCTGAGGCTCTTTGTGGACCTCTGTCCAAGTCTCACAAATATCTCAGAGCTTGGCAATCACAAAGTAACGGGAGGCATTACCCTCCAGAAGGGTAAAAGCATTGAACAGAACCAACAAACATCTGCAGATGAAGGGGGTGTGCTGCTTAGTTGTTTATAAGGTTGCTTTGGCTGTATTTTGCTCACCATCACCACAAGTGTCCTCTTTTCCAGGTGGTGTTCACTGCTAATGATTCTGGTCACCGCCACTACACCATCGCCGCTCTGCTCAGCCCTTTCTCCTATTCAACCACTGCTGTTGTCACTGATCCCCAGGAATAAACATGTACTGTCTTTTCACACTTTCCTCCACTGGAACTATCATAGGCTTTTAGGAGGAAGGTTTTTCTTACTGCTAAAGCATAACTTTTTGCTACAGTAGTTGTTTTTTGTTTTGTTTTTTTTTTCCATTTTGTAACCTGGCAAACTTCAGACAAGTCAATAAAATATTACTTCTTTAAAACAATTTTGACTCAATTAGTGAAATTTTATTGTTTTCTAAAGTATTATGATTTGCATTGAAGTGCAAAGGACTGAAAAGCACATGTGGGATGACTCTTGATTTAGTTCTATAGTCCTCCACTACCTTAAAGAAGTCTCACCAAATACATTGGCTCAAAAGAGGAAATTCATATAGTTGTGTTACCTTAAAAAATTGCCAAATAAATGCACTCAAAATAAGAAAGTCATCTGTGCTACTCCAAGTTTACACACAGAAAATATGGTCCCACTATCAACCAGGTCACAGGGTGAAGAGGTGAAATTCTGAATACCTAGCAGCAGAACAAACAATGCAGAAACCATTGAAATAAATGTCCAGAGAGCTGAAAGAGTTAAAATGTGTGTACCTTTACTTAAAACTTCAGCTAAACCTCAACACATTGATGTTTCAAGAGGAATGTTGGTTGCCCAATCAATCTAGGAAGTACTGAAGTAATTTCAATTAGCACATTTTTTAACATCTTTGATATTAAAGTAATTATTTGACATCATGCAGCTGGCTGTCCTATACAAGTACATTCCAGTTAAATCCCTAATAAGTCATATCTGTAGCCATCATTTTAAAAACCTCCAAAACGAGAAGCATCATCTTAATATTCTCTTCATATTTTTAGAAATAGGAAAAGGTAAGCTGCAGAGTGACTGTCAATCAAATAAAGTTGCCAATAAACTGACTAAAGACTTTGAGGGCTTTAGCAGTGATTTCCGTAAACCATGGCCTACTGTATTTAAAATATCCTGAAGCAGAGGAATTGGGTTTCAACTGGATTACATAAATTACAGAGAAAGAAACTGAAATCATGCCAGCCAGAAACATTCAGCATTCATTTGCTGCTGACCTTGGAATTCATACCCAGAGCCTGCTGGGATGACGGCATAGCAAGTGAATTCACAAGTTACAAAAGCTTGCCTTTAATGTTTCACTGGTTACTTTTTCACAGATTTCTAGATGAAAACGATTTCATAGTTACACAACTCTTGTAAGCAGTGCAAACAGTTTCAAAACAGCACCCATCGTAAAGTATGGAGATTTCGCGGGATCCTGCTACTCCTGGAACGTGAAAACCAGTAGGTTTCATTTGAAGTGCGTTATGCTAAGCCCTCAAAATAGGACATAAATTTGCTCATGTAGATATACTTGGCAAAAAACAAAACAAACAGAGAAAAACTACCCTGCTTGTAGTCGCCCATCTGATGAGAGATAAACCTAGTAAAAGAGTGTATGTATGTATGTCTTAAGCAAAGGCAAAGTTCAATTTCAAGGACCGACATTTCCCTCAATTGAACCAGATGCTTCTGGCAGGAGTTGACTCGCAGTTATATGGGGAAAGTCCTGAGCTTGTACTGAATCTAAGGAACAAGTGATACAACTTAAAATACTGCTTAAATGTGCTTCAGAAGTTGGATAGGTATCTTGAATGTGCTTCAGAAGATGTGTAGGTATCTTGATGACATGCTGAAAACCAAAAATAATATATTTTTCTTCCTAGAAAAGAATTCATGTAAAATAACCAAATAGCCCACAGATTATCCAGCTACCTTTTATTAGAGGTGGGTAGGAGAGCGACACAGAGAAATCTCTTAATATATAAGCCCGAGTGCTTCAATTAAACTAAGCCATAACCATGGGGAATTTCTCACTAAAACTGCTGAGTTGACATAAAATTTGTATTTCTCTCAGCTATATGAAGTCAATACATCATTATTCCTCAATTAAAAAAAAAAATAAAAATAAAGAAAAATAAAACAGAATAGATAATTCTTCCAAGAAAATTGACACAGTAGTTGAGCTAGGCAATGTTCACAATATTTCCACAGACAAGGATAGAAAAGACATATTTTCATAGACAAGGTTCATGTTTGTATGGGTTACTTATTTTCTCATTGTTTACTAAGTAAATAGTATGAATCTACGTGTTGAAAGTCATAGCGGCTTTCTGATAAGTAGCTTTATTTCAGAGGCCTTGATATAAAATCACAGCTACCACCAGTTTCTGCTTGCTGACACAGACTTCCTACTAGTAGGCAAAATGGCTTTTCATTCTGTATTTCTGGTTTTCTTAGCTGGCCTTGCTCTTTGCTCTGAAGCTGCACCATTGGTAAGTGTCTCAGGACTGAAGTCCTTCCACTGATGCAGTCCCAATTTTTTCCTTTTATTATTTTTTAGTTAGTGTAAGAAAAAAATAGTCTATTTATTATTATTATTGTTATTATTATGATTTTGATTTACAGTATGTACTAACTGTAGTTCTCTGCTACTGCTCTTTTCTGGTCCTTCTTTCTCCTTCTCCAGTGATTAGTGAGAGGACTTTATGGTAGAGAAGTAGCATTTGTCATTAGACACAGCAACTACATGAAAAACAACGTAAAACAAGAAAGGAAAACTATCATATTCACTAGACAAAAAACCTTGAGCATTCATAACATAATGAACAAGCTGTGTCATGAGGAATTTCATCTCCTGTTGCAAAATCCATGCTGGAGAAAGATCTTCTCTAGACTTCTCCCTTGGTGCTCTACCCACTACAGCTTAATCCCATGTAAGTAAAGAAAAGAGCTAAAGTCAGGATTCTTCTTCCAGAGGGCCCATTTATCCCAGGAGAGCAAGCTACAGACTCAGATGCTTCAGCCTGAAATTCTCCTACAACAGCCTTGTCTCTCTCTCCTCAACTACTCATTTTTCCTCTTAACTCTGATCTTGGGGAAAATAATACCTGACTAACGTGAGGAATTGGACTTTCATTGAGGTCGCAGGGTGTAAAAGTCAGGAAAATCTGTGGTGGCAGTGCAGTCCTTCTTGCCAAGGCCTCAGGAGTAACAGCAGTGAGGAGCCCCTGCATTCCAGAAAGGGAACATGAGGAAAATGGGCATAAAGGTAGTACAGATAGATGCTGATACATTGGTATGATACTAGACAGGGTTCTTGTCTGGTGGAACATCCCAGATTGTATGACAGCATGAAAGAGAGGGCTCTTAGTTTTTAACCATCTACATCACAATTCATTTTACGATGATTAAATGGATATCAGTGACTGCTATTTTGAGATCATCCCTGATTAGCATCTTCTACAAAGCTCTATTTTCTCACTCTTCATCTGCAGAATTAGGTAGGGTCAAAGCCCTGATTCAACTCTACTTTTGAAGGTAAACCATCAGACCATAATCACTACTTGTGACGAATATGTTGGGATGCAACTGCTGCCATCCTGTATTTGATGGAAGGTTTTCCTCTCCTGCCCTTGTGTAGCTGCCAGGGTTGACAAATCTGATTCAACATGTTAGGGGAGAGTCTGTATGTGGTGCTTATCCACATCTAGAGCAGAACAATAACTCTGAGGCAACAGAGATAACTCTATGGCAACAAGGTATCAGAGGCTCTGAAATCCAGAAAGCTGTGCTCAAATTGCCAGTCCAAAATACAGAGGAAGGGTTGGCAGATTTTTAAACATTCCTACTACCTTTGAGGATGTAATTATTTCCTGTTGAGGCCACAATTTAGTTACAACTTCATGCTGGAGATGATGTGTAGCTAAGCCATGCCAAAGAAAAAATAGAAATGTGGTCTCGCAGCTGCGGTTGCTTCCCTGGTGTACATGGCTACATGCCCAACAGCTCCTGAAATCTCCTTCCTGGCTCCACCATATCCAGCCCCCAGAAAGCTTCAGATTGCTTCCTCAGTACACAGAAATCGTCTTGTGGAAAATATGGTCTCTACTGTAGAGCTGAAGAATAGTATTCCCTACTGCTTTATGATGGACCATCACTTACCCTTCTTGTAACATATAATTTCTCTCCTCCTATTGCAGAACCTTCTTGATGCCAAGCATCCTCTTTATGTAAGAGTTGTGGATTCAGTCCGAGGAAGTCCAGCTTCAAATGTTCCAGTTAAATTATATAAAGAAGCTGCAGGTGGAGCTTGGGAACTGTTAAATTCAAAGTAAGTCACACTAAAATAATGAGTGAAAGATGGGAAAGGCAATGGGAAGAGGCTAAATTGAAAGATCAGTTCCCCATTCTCTAAAGTGGGATGTCTATTTTGCCCAGAGGAAAGATAACATACAATTGAATTAACTTGCTGCAGACTGTCTTTTAAATGTACTCCTAGTTTCAGATATCAAAAATGGTTTTATAATGTTTTATAATTCCTATGAAAACAATAAAATATTATAAGCTATCCTTTAATTCAGTCATCACTTCTATAACTTCATTGCAAAGGTCTGTATTACCTTTAAGTACCCGCCAATGAACTGCGGCATTGTTACCAGAAGAATCAGACAGACTCTTGTATTTTGAGACTTAGACTCTAGTCTATCCATTCTAAAGAATACTATCCTTACTGGCCATTTTCCATCTTTCTAGATGGATTTTCATTTCTTACACCACCACAATTTTAAAAAGAAACTGTTTAGAACATACACCACGTGATATTTGATAGCCTTCTTTACTTCAAGATAAAAGATTTAGCCAAAGAGAAAATTTTGGGATAAATCTTTCTCACCTTCTCCCCCACAGAGAAGCAATCACATCTCAAATAACAAAAAAGAACCTCCAGATATATAAATATTGCTATGTCTTTTAAAAAACATAATTGTTGAATTTAAAATGCAGATGACCTTTTTTAAATGCCCTCTATTTTCATATATATTAGCACTTAAAAAAATAAAAAGCAATTTTTACTTAAAGCATAGTCTGAAATTACACTTTAATTGGAAAAATTCTTAGGGGATACAGAGAAT
This sequence comes from Hylia prasina, assembly GCA_013397195.1. Lineage (NCBI taxonomy): Eukaryota > Metazoa > Chordata > Aves > Passeriformes > Sylviidae > Hylia > Hylia prasina. The sequence goes on from VYXD01006933.1 coordinate 849,383, forward strand.
GAGAATTCTTTATTCACCAAGCAATATTCCACTTCCACACTTAGCTCCTCATGATAGTTTCAAAGCCTCACCTAGGACCTTTCCAGGTATGCTAACAGTCTATTCCACCTTAAAAAATAGTGAGAGAGGGCTCTCAAGGGCTAAAGCTGGAATAGCCCATGAACTTCCACAGTGGAATCCCAGACTCAGATGCACTTCTAGAAATTCCAGTAGCAACTGTTTGTATGGCTCTTTGGTGTCACAGAGCAGTGGGCTGCCACAAGCAACACTGCTCTCACGTGTCCTTGAAAAAGATAGGTACAGTGAAGGCAACACAGACTTGTACAATGTGGGGAAAACAATCTATTCATGCTGTCCTGCTTAAATTGCCTCACACCCCCAAGTGAGAAGACAATTTCACACATATTCTATCACTGTGAATGCGTGAAATTTTCCAGTAAGAGTGTTCAGTTAACTTATCATCATTTCTGAGCTTAGAGACTCTATAAAGATACTCATAAGAGGTGGATAGAAGTCTTAAATGTGTATAAATACACATTTAATATTTGAAACAAGGAGCAAAATAACCTCAAGGTAAGGTAAGCAAAAGTCATGTTAATACTAAATCAACCTCTCCTGCCTTGATAATTTAAAAAGATTGATAATTTAAATAATTGAATGCTAGCAAGAGGTCCTATAACAAATATTCTCAATCAAAGATGCACTTGGTATGATCTGAAAAAGCTTACTAGAGAAGCAACCAGTTATCTAGCAATGATCAATCTATGACAAAGAAAAAAAGAGTTGAATGGATATAAAATTTTTGATAACTGACCACAGAGTATCTTGTAAGATATAAATGGTATTCTATATTTTCTAAGCTACATGAAAAAACATGAAAAATGTGCAAATCTTAAGTAATGCACTGCACAATGACATAATTTTTCTCTGCATGCAATTTGAATGAAATATGTTCAGAAAAAATTGGGCAGCTAGAACACAAGACAATGGTCTTCTTTAGATACCAAAATCAGGCACTGGCAGCTCTGTAATTTGTGGATAACATATCTAATTAAAAAAACAAACAAACAAACAAACAAACAAACAAAACCTAGTAACTATAAAACTTATTTCACAGAATGGTGTTTCAAAAAAGGGATGTGCCTGAGACACAGCATTCAATATTGCTTTTGGACCCCTAAATGGGTTGGTTTTTAAAGATGTATGGTTTCAAGCCAGTACTAAGGCTTTAGATAACACTGATAGTATCTTCAAATCAAACAAAACTGCCTGTTTCTTGAGGCCAATACAAACCACAAGGAATTCCATGAGGCTATATGTTAGCTGACCTATGGTTACTTCAAATAGCAGATCTGAAATTTCTAATAGCCAACTGTAAACAATATTTACACTGATGAAACAACTCAATATATTTAAATAAGAAATAAAACCATGGGAAAATCAGGACAGTTGACCCTACTTAGTTGCACAGTCAGTGCATCATAGAGCTTCCACGTTGCTTACAGAAGTGGTGAAGTTTTCCCTCTGAGTGGGTTCATTTAATTAACTCCAAGACTCTGCCAAGAGTCTATGAACAATAATGCCAGTTTTTGGCTAACCCCAAACCATGCAGAGTTAGTGAGGTGGCAGGCAGCCATCTGCTGTGGTCACTGTGGAAGTAGCAAATGCCAAGATAAGCTCTGAGGCAGCCATAATACAGATGGACATAAGCCATTCCAGACCAACAGAAGTATTCATCCTATTACTTAAGCCACACATCACTCAAGTTCAATTGCTAAAAACTGCATCTATCTCAGGCTTTTAACCAAACTATAAAAGTGTGTTCTTCTACCATTACACAGACAAACCAATGAAAAAGGAGGACTCCCAGAGCTTACAACTAAAGAACAATTTGTAGCAGGGTTGTACAAGCTTGAGCTTGATACAGCCTCTTACTGGAAGAGTCTGGGCTTGAATCCCTTCCACGACCATGCTGATGTGAGTATGCCTTTTTTCCTCTACTTCAGTTGCAGAGATACGTAGTATATGTAGACTTCAGTTACTAACTGCATATGGTGAACTTTATTTTCACTTTAAAATATTTTTACATAAACACTTTAAATCCACACCTTTGTAGCAACATAGTCATGACAGAACCTAGTTACTAGTTCCCCCGTAAGTCTCAAAGATCCTAGATGTGTTATTTATGGAGAGGTTTTCCATCCTTCTACCTCTAGTTAAACCCATGATTGTTTTTCTGATTATTCTAAGTGCTTGAGAGACAAGTGGATACTCTGTGAAGTCCCCTGGGAAAAGCATTTTTCTGCCTTTCAGAGACAGTATTTGTATGGTTACAGACAAAGTTCATAATTTAGATTTTTTAAAGACAAAAATATGTACTATGTTCTGGATGCTTGGAGTTTACAATAGAAAAAAAGGTACAACATGCATCTTTAATTTGCATGGGGCAAATAAACTATTTAGAGGAAGGTGTTCCAAACCAGGTACCAAATGAGGCCTGCTGAAGGGTTTGGGACTCCTTGGGGACTGTCTCCATCCCCTCAAGAGCATTAGTGCTTTCCTATGACCTTTCAGTAGCAGCAGCTCTATATCAGCTATTTATTCGACTGTGACAGATCTGCTCAGCGGTTCCTTATCTCCATGGAGAAAAGGTGGCAAACATTTGGATTAAATTTTCTGTCTTCCTGAAACAAAGGAAAGATGACATTCTTATACTAGACAGTAATGAAAGTTAATGCTGAATAGCCTTGCCTTCTATGGATGTGAAATAAAAAAGGGACAATGAAAGATTTACAGCTTGCATGTAAATTGATTGTATATCAAGATAATGGTTGATGGAAAGTAATTTACAGTGCAAGAGCCTTCTTTCTTAAAAATAAGCCTCAGTAGGGAACACATTTTGCTCAGTCCACTGGTTGTTCCATATGCGTCTTTTTTATTAATGTTGAAAGGAGCACAAGCTGTGCATACAGAATGCTATTAAACTGTCTATTTTAAAAGCTGACACCTCTCATCTCATAACACAAAATAATGTATTATGTGGAGTGAGAAATCAAAGGACAGGGTGTGCTGGTCAGGGAGATGTTAATAGGACAGTGGTAAATTATTATTCTTTTTTTTTAATAAAGAGAATCAATGGGGTTTATAGTAGACCTTCATAAGGAAGCAATAAGGAAACAAGAAAAATTGTCTTCTTGCTATTTAGGAGTACCAACAAGGAAATGCCAATTTGGATAATAAATAAATTGAATAAAATCTTAAATAATGTGATATTTATACTTATAAAAAAGCATATTTAACCAGTGGGAAAACTGTGTGTTGAAGGCAATCACAGTTCAGAGTGAGAATATTTCTGAAGTTTCATGTGAAGTTACATACAATGATCACAACGGTTCCATCTAGGCTTTTATCTAGAGCTCACTTCTCATTTTGTCTCGTATTTGTTTTCTCTTTTTCCAGGTGGTGTTCACAGCTAATGATGCTGGTAATCGGCATTACAACATTGTTGTTGTCCTTAGTCCCTTCTCTTACTCAACTACAGCAGTAGTTAGTGAGCCAGTGGAATAGAAGCTGACGTTAAGCATGAAAATTCACTTGTGTAAATTAAAATTTCCATAAATGATAAGAACTTAATATCTGACTGTATCAACAGCTTTAGCTTTCATAGTAAGTCACTAACAGTAAGTTTTTTATTCACTTTGTTAACTTTAGGAAGAAAGTGTATTGACTTTGTTTTCAAATACTCTTCTGAATACAAGTATTCTGCATTTCTGTATTGTCAATATTGCCCTTCTGAGTAAAAGTTTAGGATTTGGAAAAAAATACATTAACCTTAGGAAAAAAAAAATATTGAAATTCCATTATGGGGACTCTGAGAATAAACCAAAGTCTTCCATGAAGCTGATAAACTAAATTTCTTCTTGCAAAGGAATTGAACAAAACACATCTGTGAAAGGTGTCTCATGAAAAGTAGGCAGACAGATAATACAATCCACCACTACCATCTCCTATGTTTTATTAATGAACACCACAACAGATGAAGTCACATGGGATTACTTACTCAGTGCCCTACATAATTATCAGATAAAGACACCTCTCAATTCAGATTTTAGAGACATAGAAGTGAAAACAGGTAAAGGTGACAGCGTGGTAGAACAGCATTTAAAGATGCTAAGCAGGCTACACATACTTAAAATGCCTTCTTTCCTGTTTTCTGATATATCAGAACTAGTGACACTTCCAAGGACAGACCAGAAGCCTGTGTTTCAGAGAAATACATTGCTCAAACATGGCTGAAGAAACTTATTCACGTATTTGCAGAAAATTCTGCAAATATTGTCCCCAGTTAAAGTACTCCCCAGAATTACTTGCAAACCATCAGACACTTCTGCAATAGCTGTAAAATGCAAATAAAAATAAGGATAACTGATGAATCCTGATAAAATCAGTTTCCTATTTAATGCTAGGAGAAATATGGATGAATCCTTCTATTCCCTTTCTAGTAATACCTATATAGGAAAGAACTATTAGGAGATTCAACAGAATAGGAACCCTGTCTTGGAAAAGTATGCAAAAAGGTTGAGTCACTTCACCTAATAAAACCAAAAGCTGAAAGTCTAAATACAAAGAAAGGGAAAACGCCCTGCTAGCCTAAGGCTTGATCCCATCACAGCCTAACCTGATGTATTTGGACAGGTGTGTCCTTTCTTTTTTGCTGTTACTTTGGGGTACTGAGCACTAGAAAAATAAGCATTTTGTCCAGAAACAAAACACAAAGATGATATCTTTTCCACAGAATCCCAGAATAAACAAACAAACACAATCTTTAGAACATTATATTTCATAAAAGACAATGATAAAAAAGTACAAACATTTTCATGAACAACAAAAAAACCCAAAACTATGATAGTACACAGGAAATTCCCAGCATTTGTTTCAGTGCATTTTTTCATTAAGCCTATCTTACATACCTCTACAAATAAAATAATCTTAAGTACACTTCCGCTTGCTGATATGCAATGGATCCTTTTAATTTTTTAAACAGCTGGCTCATAAGTAACCCACTACAATTAGTAAACATAACAATAGAAAAATAGAGTGGCAAGATCCAAGAAAAAGGACATTTTGCACTTGCTTCTCAATACACTGTCTATTTGCAAAACGGACTTCATATTTTATATTCTCCTACTTAAATTTGAAATACAGAAAATGGGCTTGAGAGTATTTTAGCATATTAATCAGATTCTACTCTTAATATTTCTGTAATATTTTTACTTGCTAATTTGCAAGACCTTCAGAATCTTGTAAAATACTCCCTTCTTCTCCCTCCATGTTCACTCCTTGAAGATGTCCCTTATTTGCCTTGTCAGCAATGCAAAAGCCAATGTGATTGGCTTCTCTCTACATTTTACAAGAACCATGAAATTATCAAAAGGAATGTGCACAACTCTTAGTTCTGCATTGTATTTATTTTGTTTGAAGGCACTGTCTATGTTAAAATTCACTACAGAAGAGTACTGAGTTCAAGCAGGTAGTATACAAACACTATTTTGATGTAATTTAAGATGGCAACTTCTAAAACTTCCCAACCAAGTGACAAAAGGTATTTAGAGAAGAGTGTTGGTCAACAATTCGTAATTTAACATCCATCATTTTGGGGAACCAAAATGTAAACTTTTTAAGAACTCAGCTATATGTCACAATCTATTCACATACTGGTTTAAATCACATTTTTCTAGGACCATACATGATCAATCACTTGAAGCTGTAAAGTTATATTAGTTCAGCCATAGCATATATGTAATATAGTATGTATATATGTAAGTATATATACATATATATGCATCAGACTTTTTTAATTGTACATGAATTTCACAGAATGCCTAAGAAATGGGCACAGAATCATGCTTCAGAAAACAGTACAGACCTACGGTACCAAAGGATGTTTCACAATCGTAGGTGTGAAATTGCAGGTGAACCTGTACTGAAAACCAGAAATCACTTCAAAATTACATGAGGGATTTAAAAAATTATTCAACTGTTCTTAAAGAACTGTATTAGTTTGCTATGAAATGACTAATTTTATTTTGAAGATATGATTGCTCATACAGTGCATTATCTCTGCTTTCTCCATATGCTTCAGAATGTTCTATATACCCAGTTGTAGAAAAATCTATCAGGAGGTGAGCAAACCACTTAAGCATGCTTTTGAAGGATGTTTTCTTCACTTTATGCTTTTAGTTATTTTCAGTGTATTACATCATTCCTAAAGTGTATTAGATTAACTGGTAGATATTAAAGTAATTCCAGTATGGTATAAAATATCCCTTACAATTGTTCTCAACTACTAAATTAAATAATAATATTTCTACTAAATATTTGGGATGCCTACAGCTAAGCTCATAAAGTTACTGAAGGATGGCTAAGGGCAAAATTTGCTGCCAGGATGCCAAAGAAATAAATGCTGTTTATGGCAAACAAACTTAAAATATACAAAGCACCACACCATCTGTGGCAGTAATTCAGGAAACCAACACACAGTAATGACTTAAAGTTAGGGTTCTTAGTCAACACTCTTACAGACCACCCCATGGATAAACAATCCTTATTATATATACTGCTTTCCATTCTTTATGGGAGCAGAAGTCAGTCTTTGGTTCCTAAAGAGTTGAGTTACTTTGACAAACGAAACAGTTTAGTGTATCTTGGTCACTATATTTGCATTAACATAGAAAATAAATGACCTGGTCCTTTTCCTTTGTATTAACAAGGGATGTAAAAAAATATTAGGAAAGATAATAATGCTTAGCAGTGGGATACTTTTAGGTAGCACAACATTACAAGCAAAGAGAAAATAAGAAGATAAGGAAAGAGGTGAGTTACTTATACATTTAACACCACAAAAATAGAGAAACAGATAGGATCAATCCTTAGTGGGACTGTGCAGCCTCAATCTCATTGACAGTCATCGACTTGAGGATCCTCAGTGCATCATAGAAGCACTCAGCACTCTACCAGAATAGGCCCTTAAATAGCTATATTGAATAATATATTATGAGTGAAATTTTAAAAAGCACTTGGGATTGGCCTTGCTTTCTGTTCTGCTTATGTCATTACCATCCTTATCAGCAGAACAGTGCAACCAACACAGTGCTTCTGAAAATCCCACACTGCAAGCATTTGAACTATTAGAACTATGTTTTATTATTCTCTTAAAAATCTAACTTTAATATTCTTCCAATGAAGACACATTTTTGGCTCTTCTGATTTTGGAGGAATAAAAGTGCTGTTTACTAGAATTAAAAAAAAAGAAAAAAAAAAAGGAACAATACCAAAATACTGTACGCACCCAGACACATCGTTTTAGGCATTAAAATCCCTGACATTGACACTAGTGGCACACTTGGAAACAGTTAAGAGTTCCTGTAGATCATAATATGCAACAACTGCAAGATTTTCTGTAATACACATGCAATATGCATATAAATACAATTCAGATGGCAGGCAGGGTATCATACAATTTTGCTGGCAATAAATAAAATTTAAAGCTTTTTTTCTAGCAGGTTCATATAAGAAATTGATTTTTCTATATAGATATGCAGGAGGCCTAGAGCTCAAAACTAGTATAACAGTTTACAGTCATAGCTGGCCAACAATTAATAATATTTCCTTCATTTAACATAAGGTATAACCTTTTTATAAGCATACTTACATTTTACACTTTTTCTTTCATGCTAATAAAAACATTCCTATAGAATTCAAACAAGAACACACTCAAATACATACTGAAGCAAAAAATATTGAACAATTGAAAAGCAATGTACACACATTAATTTACATCACATATTTACAAAACACATTTTAAAAAGAAACAAAAGCATTCATTTAAATACGAGGAGGGGCAGTTTAGTATAAAAAAATTCTGGAAGAGGCCTCTGTCCTTACTTCCAGAGAAGCTACAAGTCTGTTTTCTGCAGTTTATTTAGTTGAGTAGTTAAGATAGAGAGTGTGAAGAATGAAGGCTTGAATAGTAGTCTCATGCTGTAAACATCTGAGTGGTAGCTGCTGGCTTTTCTTTCAGAACAAAATGCATGGTACATACAATCACTTCTCATCCCAAATATGCATCATCAGTTGGTCAAAAAACTCTAATTCTAAGCTGCTGTTTGTTGGTTTTGTTTTGTTCTACAGTGTTTATCAGTAGCTTCCAGTGTTAAAAGTTTATTCTGGTAGGTTATCTTGCCATTCCTCTTCCATCAGTAGTCTCTAACAGGAGCGAGTTCTGGTATGAGATTAACAGTTATATTTTTATACAATCTACTGACAATTATTTTAGGAGTATATACTAAATTGTTCAACCCATCAATATACTGACGTTCTCTGGAATACCTCAGAAGTTTGTATCTGCAGAAGGAGTTGGAAGAAGAAAATTGAGAAAGATTTGCAAGAAACAATTCGGTTGATGTTAGACATGATACTGTGACAGTCATTTAATTTTCAAGTATACCTTAAATTCTGAAACTATTTTTCAGACCTTTGAAATTACCAAATAACCTACCTTAGGTTTAAAGGACAGCTTTTAAAGATTTTTAATACAGTTAGATTTTATGGTCACATATACAAGTTAACATTAAGATTAAATAACAAAGGAGGCATTCAATATGTAAACTTTTTATGGTCCCAAACTAAATAGATGTTTAAAGATTATTCAATTTCTTCATGTCCTTTTGCTATAAAATTCAACTAAGGAGTTCAGGAAAGATTTAGGAATCTTCACTAGTCTCCATTATACATTTAAATGTCTGAAATGATTTTCATTTCAGTCTTGAGACTCCTGCATTTGCAAACATCTAAATTTGTTTAGATTAAAAAAAAAAGTTGCCCTCCCCTAGATTATCCATATATACATTTTAATTTCCTATAACTAAATCTCATCTCTACTGCACGTCTATAATTTTTTTCATAATCCAAACCTATGAATAACAGAGAAAAAAGATGTTCCCAGAAAAAGGCATCTATTGATGATAGAATTGAGTAGTATTTCTAGTTACCTGAAAACACTTATCATAAACTCTTTATTTTGTTTCACCTTCTAAATTTTATGCGTAGCTCATCTGCTGCATTCTGGTTTCTATTCCATTCCAGGGCAGCCAGAACCTACTGGCCAGTTTAAGTGTTTTGCATCTTTGCAGCAAAAGAAAGGAACTCCAAAAGAAAAAGTTTCAATCAACATATGCAGGAAATTAGAAGACCTGTATCTCAGAAAAGAATGAAATATGAGGGGAGAAACCAATTCTTGTGGAGTTTTAAAGTCAGTTTTCATGCAGGAGTCCTTTGCCCTAGCTGCACTGCTTCCTTTTGCAAAACATCCAAAATAGCCAACTAATGGAGCCCTGCCAGCACTAATGCCCAAACTATTATGGAACAATAACATTGGGGATCAAAGGTTATGATGATAATATCTTCTGACACACAAATTTAGTCTCTCTCATGGTTAAATAAAAACTATCTGAACAGCAAACATAATGTGTTTAAGAAAATACAAATTTTAGCACCAAAGAAGAAATAACACTGATAAGAACTGACTGCTAATTCATATGTGTAGATGTAAGAAAAAAAATTACATCTTTAGCTGTAGTATTTGAATATTTCTCTGTTTTTCTTACCGTCCTAAAAACTGGACTTCACCTCTGTGATGATGAGGAATGGATTTGTACTTCCCTAAATCACCTTCTGGTCTTGTTACATTGTATCCAGCATAGTGAACCCTGCAGTATACCACATAAACATTTGTAAAAACATCTTATAACTTGCCATACGAGTTAAGCAAAAGTGAAAAATACACATCAAGTATTTTAAAGTTAAGTCTTTATGTTCACTGACATTCTCTTCCTAAAAAAACCCGCAACACTCCAAACCTGACAACTAAAAAAGCTGGCAAAACAAAGTGCATAATAATAATAATTTCATATTTAAATTAAAATGCTTGTTCCAGCATAAAAGCATGAAAAAAATAGCAAGAAAAAAGTATAAAAACAAACTCATCCTTTAAAAGTTATATCTTTATATATAAACTCATGCAGACACTCTGAACAGCTCAGTAAGAGCAGTTTAGACTCATTCACTGTGAGCAGCTGGTAATGCCAGGAGCAGGGCTGTCCATTGTCCAGTCTGGGATCACAAATATGTTTACAAATTAAGCTCTCTCTCAAATACTCACCCTAAGATATGAAACTTAATGCTTACACTACATGTCTGTGGGATGGTATTCCATAATGTTAGCAGTAAGACTGATGCAATATGCTTATGGTTACCTGTTGTTATAACTGTTGTTACAAGGCCTAGCTCTTAAAAAACATACTAGTTGTCCCCAGGCCAAGAACAAAGAACATCACACTTATCCCTTCAAATGGTATATTCTGATATTTCTGAAGCAAACTATGTAGAATTTAAAACAAATTACAAAAAGGTAGCAAGTGAGAGAACAAAAAGCACCTAATTGTTCTCAAAGGGTGGATGGTACAGAAAGACCTAAGCACTCAAAGCTCACCTGTTCCAAAGATCATCATCTTCTCCACCCCATCCCCAAAAGGCATTTGGAAAACCATTGATCTTCTTGAATTGTTCCACTGTCAGTCCACTTACACCACCAAAGAACTCATTGTATGGAAGGCTGGAAACAAAACACAAATTCTATATTATTAGCTGAACTTTGATAGGTAGCTCTCTCTTTGAACAATATCTTCTGAAAAAAACCAAGAGCCCCAAACTAAGGACATGGTCAGAGACTGAATGTATTCACTAAGGGAAACTGGTACACAGATTGCCAGCATTAAGTAACATACACCAAGTTGAACAAAAGGTTTGCAGTAGTGTCTGATTTGCATAAAGGGTGCTCTTAAACTGTAGCTCCAGCCAGTATCACACATATGAAACAGAAGTCTACCAGGTATTTCAGATGGCTGATTTAGATCCATACCTGAAGTGTTAAGTGAAGCCCTCCAAGTATTTGTGTTGACACTATTCAACTGAAAAAACCCTCTTTAATCACCCAAATAATTACAAATCAGCAATGCATCAATTAAATAATTTAAATTCATGACTACATTCTACAGAACTGTTAAAAATTGAGAGAAACAGTTTAGCAGTACATACTGAACAGTGAATGGCATGCTGATTTAAAAAAACCATTTTCCAGCTTTTAAAAGATAAACTTTGGAATCAAAAGGATCTACAGGCTTTCTTGTCAGTAAGCAACAGTATTTGCTAACACATATAAATAAGCAATAAACAGTTGGCCAACACGAACAGCCTATCCATATAACATACTATGCCCCAGCCAATGAGATTTCCAGTCTTCCAAACACTCTGCCAATCTAAAAAAAAATTAAAACATTTAAGTATCTATATTTACTCTCATCAATACTAACTTGCATCCTTAACCCAGAAACTGCTACAGTAAACAATTATGAAATTGTGTGTTTCTTTCAGAAGCAACACACAATTTCATAAAACAAAAGCCCCTCAGGAGACACTTCCAAATCTGGAACCTTCAAGGAGTTAAGACGGCCTACAAAAGATTTACCATTGCTTAAGACACAATTGCCACACTGAATAAATCCAGAATGCAAGGGGAAAGAAAACAGAAATACACAATCATGTAATTTCTGATCTCTGTGGAAACACAGGATTCAACCATATCTTAATAGTATGTGAGAAGGTGGCAACCATATTTACCTTTCAACATTTAAAAAGAGCAGGTGTTTTAACTCCCCTCCTCTCTGTCAAAAAAACCCCACATACATATCTCCAAAATAACCAACAAAAAAACATTGCCAACCCAAAGCCAGACCACCAACCAAAACCAACTGGAATATGACAGTTAATGGGACTTTTGGAGGTTTATTTATTTTTGTATTTTATATATTTGGTCTTGTTTATACAAAATTCATCAATTTTGTAAATACTTACCTATTTAGACATTATATAAACACATAGTGTTTTGTAAGTACATACAAAGATGAAATCTCTTATATATTCATAGGTGCTAGTTTATTTATTTTTAAATACACGTGAAATCTTTAAACATTTAACTGCTGGTTGGTTGACAGCCTGAAATCCATACACAGAGCATGGTTTCAAGGCATAGCTTTTGATCTCTTAGTTGACCAGGTTGTCAAGTTGATTAATTTCACAAATAAAGTTCAGGATAGCAAATACATATATGTAGCAAGCAATAATCTACAGCTTTATGTGAAGTGATTCCAAGAATGTCATGAGATAGCACAGGGTTAAGAAGCAAGTGACACATCATTAATGTAAACTGACATTTACAGAAGAGAAAGAGGTAAGAAAACTGCAGGTCCCACTACATTCACCAGAAGTCAAGAGAGACTGAGAGACAATATACAAAATGGCCTAGCATTTTGTATAAATCTAAGAAAATCTTCAGTTTATAAAGCAGTGTGAAACAGAAATAAAAGTGTACATTTATGAGAAAATAAAGACATTTTCCCTGTGATACTGTGCTGCAGATTATCTGCTTTTCTTTTGTAACAGCCAGCACAAGTGTTTATGTAGCCAGAAAAAATTTCTAGTAAATTAAGTAAGATTTTCCCCCTTGACATACAAAGCCTTTTTTTTTCGAGATCAACCTCACTGCAACAAGCTCAACATTGAAAATCATAAACATCTTCTAAGCAGTAACATATCAAATGTAGACACTAAATTTAAACCTTTCTTTTAGTAACTGAATATTCATTTCTGTAAATAGCATAGTAGGAAGCTGTGTTGTTTTTACGTACTGTATATAGTGTCACAAAATTCATAAACTTTTAAATATTTCTATTTAAGAAATAATGTGAATAAAACTATTTCCTTACATGTACATGTACTTGTCCAGCTTTGCTGCAAAATGGCGTGGCATTTCCCCACATCCATAGTAATTTCTGTCATTTTCAGGTAAGTGATCCACATCATGGAATATTATGCAGTCCCAGACAGCATCCTTCATGGCCTCTTTGAAGCCAACATTAAAGAGCATTGCACGATTAAAAGGTTGTGTACCTGTCTTCACACAGAAAACAAAGGAGACGTAAAAATCAAGAAGAGATAAAAATTTCAATACTATGAGAAAATACACATATAACACACACACAAAAAAAATTTGACAGTGATGCCTCTTTTGACCAGCAGCTGATGCTGGGTTGGCTGCACCCCAGAATGGGGTGTGCCTCCTGGCTGCCAGGGTGTTGCCTTCTGATAGGAAGGCAGGCGACCTGGTTTCAAGAGGGAGCACAGCAACCCAGCCTCGCCCGGGTCACTCGGTCCATTCGACAAGCACAGACACCAACGTGGTGGATGGTCAAATGGCGTTTATTATCTTATCTCATGGGGTTAAATAGTTAGGGGTCTTCTCTACGTCAGAAGGGGACGGTTGGACTAGTTTAGGGTTAGTAAGGAGTGGAAAACTACTGGGGTTAGGAGGGGGGTTGCATACCTAGGGTGATTGCTTATCACTGGGGGTGAGGGGGGAAGGGATCCATGCTGCTTTCCGTCACATCGCGAGATCTTCCGTTCGCCTGTCCCTATCTACCACACAGGGCACACATTGCTGACTCCTGTGAGCCAGGAGTGAGCCTGGCTCCTGCTGCCAAACAGCACCCCCAGATCCCTCTGTGCAGGGCTGCTGTCCAGTCAATCCTCTCCCAGTTCACACTTGTGCCTGGCTTTACTCCATCCTAGGTGCAGAGTCCAACATTTTGACTTATTAAATTTCATCCCATTAATCACTGCCCAATGCTCCTATTTATCTAGAATGCTCTGCAAGGCATCCCATCCTTTAAAATTCAACCACAACCTCCCAGCTGGATATCATCAGAAACTTGCTGATGGTGCATTCAGCTCCTGCATGCCCTGGAACTGAGCCCTGAGGAACACTGCTGCTGACCTACTTTTTTGCCTTGAAAACTCGCAATGACAATAGATTCTAAGAGGCCATCTTATTACCTACAAAATATCAGCCTATATTTGAAGAAAAGCATCATGTCTCCTGCCACTGCTTAAACTGCGGAATGGAGGTGAACTTTCCTTTTTCGTTCGAAGGAGTAGAAGAGTAGAATAACAATTTTAAAATTCTGGATTCGTCCAAATCTTGGTAAGAATATCAAATCCCTTTTCATAAGGAATCTTGAAAGACACTTTTCAAGTAGATGCTGTTACCTGTTCAACAACATAGAAGGCGAATTCCAGCCTCTGCTTCTGCAACATTGGTATCAGATGACGGAAAAAGATTGGAAGATGCTCGTGACGATTCCGAAAAGGAATAAGGATAGCCACCTTCAGAAAAAAAAAAAAAAAGCTATTATATTAGCATTTTAAAATTTTAGTTTTTTAATACAGACCAAGTTTCCTATGGCTTTTCAACTTTTACATTTAAATTGGCTTAGTGTTTACACATTAGTTCCCCCTAGGAAAGTGTGCTGGAAATTTGCTCAAACAATTGAGAAAAAAAATTTAAGTAAAACATAAATTAGATTTTCTTTTTATGTTCACTTGCCTTTTCAAGCAACAGATACATAGGACAGATTTGTATCCATATGATGAAATGTTTAGTAACTACAGATAATGAATCTTTAAAAGTTCTTGATGATCCATTTCAAATTTTTCTTGTAGCTGAATCTTCTTCGTGAGCACACATGGCACACCACAAATACTATACGATCCTACCTACATAGCGAAAGTGTGAGTGCTTGCAATGGTAAATTATTCTTATATACCAGCAAGAAAAAATAAACCAAAAGAGAAAATCAGCATCTAACCTTCCACCGTGGCTTACAGTCATTTGGTTTCCAGTGTCCTCCTGGTTTAATGTCTAAATCTTTTGAAAACAGTTGCTGAATTTCATCAAAACTAATTTCGCTCATATTGACATCAAAAAGGCCTCCTAAAGAGAGGAAAAATAATTATATATTAATTTCAATTAAGACAATTGACCTAACAGTACAAGGAATATCATGGACAAATGGCATCAGAAATTTGTAGCTACACTACCTACAGAAAAAAAGAGACAATTGATACTATTCTCTTAATCTTTAATTCTTACAGAATGAATTTTTAGTGTTTCCAAAAACAAACATCCCTTCCATAAAACCTATAAAAAATATTCATTTCAGAGGACACAGAACAAGCAAAGTAATTTGAATTCTGCATCTCTCACAGAAAATTTGGGTTGCCTTTCATTTCAAGTACCACTGTTAACAATTCTACATCATCTACACTATTGAACTTTTACTCAAATTCCATGTGCCTTCCTGCTCCACTTCCACATTAAAAGAAAATGCAACATCACTACACTCAAGAAACTTCCTTAATTTAAATTTTAGATGATATGCATATTTCATGTAGAGTCTTCATCCACTAATTCATCTGTTTGCTTCAAACCAATTCATAGCAATGGGCTGGATTTGAGAGTTACCACTGGTAGAATTAATGACCCCAATGGGAAAAGCATTTGCAAAAGGCATGAGAATGAAATTCAGTAAGTTATTGAATAAAGACCACAATATGATTTGAAAAAACTCAGGTTAGTACCTACTATGAGAAAATACTAACACTTAGTTGACAGCTGAAAGTTGTCAGTCATTAGCTTCTGAATGTGAAAAAAGTTCAAAACTGGAAGTAATGATTCATAGTAAATACCCTCAAAAACAATAGAAAGAATCAAGGAAATCTGGGGAGAAGACTAATGTAACACGCATTAACCAGAAGCTCAAGTTTTTCTTCAGCAACTACTACACTCTAAATCATCAAATAAAATACTTGCAAGAACTTTCTGACAAATATCATAAAATATTTTTTTTGCTTTTGTCTAGAAAGTTAAGTGTTTTGGTGAGGGTTGGTGTAAAGTCAGCCAAAAAATCACTCCCATTTTCTCCCATATGTCCATATCCCATGGTGCCAAATAGATTGTTTGTGTCACTGAATTGACTTAGTTATTTAAGTCTTTTGAAAATATTGAAATTTTTGGAACATACTAGGAATAACTATTGGTTTTAGAAGGTAGAAGATACTGCAAGAGCTATTTTAGTTTGGGATATGATTAAATATAGTACTACTTGCAAATGAAGAAGGTAACTATTTTTTAATGTAAAATTATAGGTGAAAAATTATCAATAGCAGTATATCAATAACACTATGGAGCTATTTCAAGAGAAGATTTAAAGAAACCCATATTTATTTAATTATTTTAGGAAAAAAGGAAACCCGTATAGATAAACCTGTACAGATAAACACTAGAACAAGCTAGTCCAAAAGAGATTTAAATAAAAAAATTTAAATACTTAAAAATAAAATAAAATTAAAAAAAAATATTTAAAAATAAGCTTAGATTATCATAATGGTTGTGTCTGAAACTCTTAAATAACCCAAAAAAGAAATTTTATGAAATAGAGAATCAAGGTCAATCAATAATAGACCAGTATATAAACATGTACAAAATAAATTTTAAAAAATTAAAAAATTAAATTTAAAAAAAAAAAAACTTCAACTACCAAAAGACAGAAAAGAAACAAGAGCCTTTCAGTTCAAATACAGAATCTAAAAGGAAAATAAAGATAAATAANTCTTGAAAGACACTTTTCAAGTAGATGCTGTTACCTGTTCAACAACATAGAAGGCGAATTCCAGCCTCTGCTTCTGCAACATTGGTATCAGATGACGGAAAAAGATTGGAAGATGCTCGTGACGATTCCGAAAAGGAATAAGGATAGCCACCTTCAGAAAAAAAAAAAAAAAGCTATTATATTAGCATTTTAAAATTTTAGTTTTTTAATACAGACCAAGTTTCCTATGGCTTTTCAACTTTTACATTTAAATTGGCTTAGTGTTTACACATTAGTTCCCCCTAGGAAAGTGTGCTGGAAATTTGCTCAAACAATTGAGAAAAAAAATTTAAGTAAAACATAAATTAGATTTTCTTTTTATGTTCACTTGCCTTTTCAAGCAACAGATACATAGGACAGATTTGTATCCATATGATGAAATGTTTAGTAACTACAGATAATGAATCTTTAAAAGTTCTTGATGATCCATTTCAAATTTTTCTTGTAGCTGAATCTTCTTCGTGAGCACACATGGCACACCACAAATACTATACGATCCTACCTACATAGCGAAAGTGTGAGTGCTTGCAATGGTAAATTATTCTTATATACCAGCAAGAAAAAATAAACCAAAAGAGAAAATCAGCATCTAACCTTCCACCGTGGCTTACAGTCATTTGGTTTCCAGTGTCCTCCTGGTTTAATGTCTAAATCTTTTGAAAACAGTTGCTGAATTTCATCAAAACTAATTTCGCTCATATTGACATCAAAAAGGCCTCCTAAAGAGAGGAAAAATAATTATATATTAATTTCAATTAAGACAATTGACCTAACAGTACAAGGAATATCATGGACAAATGGCATCAGAAATTTGTAGCTACACTACCTACAGAAAAAAAGAGACAATTGATACTATTCTCTTAATCTTTAATTCTTACAGAATGAATTTTTAGTGTTTCCAAAAACAAACATCCCTTCCATAAAACCTATAAAAAATATTCATTTCAGAGGACACAGAACAAGCAAAGTAATTTGAATTCTGCATCTCTCACAGAAAATTTGGGTTGCCTTTCATTTCAAGTACCACTGTTAACAATTCTACATCATCTACACTATTGAACTTTTACTCAAATTCCATGTGCCTTCCTGCTCCACTTCCACATTAAAAGAAAATGCAACATCACTACACTCAAGAAACTTCCTTAATTTAAATTTTAGATGATATGCATATTTCATGTAGAGTCTTCATCCACTAATTCATCTGTTTGCTTCAAACCAATTCATAGCAATGGGCTGGATTTGAGAGTTACCACTGGTAGAATTAATGACCCCAATGGGAAAAGCATTTGCAAAAGGCATGAGAATGAAATTCAGTAAGTTATTGAATAAAGACCACAATATGATTTGAAAAAACTCAGGTTAGTACCTACTATGAGAAAATACTAACACTTAGTTGACAGCTGAAAGTTGTCAGTCATTAGCTTCTGAATGTGAAAAAAGTTCAAAACTGGAAGTAATGATTCATAGTAAATACCCTCAAAAACAATAGAAAGAATCAAGGAAATCTGGGGAGAAGACTAATGTAACACGCATTAACCAGAAGCTCAAGTTTTTCTTCAGCAACTACTACACTCTAAATCATCAAATAAAATACTTGCAAGAACTTTCTGACAAATATCATAAAATATTTTTTTTGCTTTTGTCTAGAAAGTTAAGTGTTTTGGTGAGGGTTGGTGTAAAGTCAGCCAAAAAATCACTCCCATTTTCTCCCATATGTCCATATCCCATGGTGCCAAATAGATTGTTTGTGTCACTGAATTGACTTAGTTATTTAAGTCTTTTGAAAATATTGAAATTTTTGGAACATACTAGGAATAACTATTGGTTTTAGAAGGTAGAAGATACTGCAAGAGCTATTTTAGTTTGGGATATGATTAAATATAGTACTACTTGCAAATGAAGAAGGTAACTATTTTTTAATGTAAAATTATAGGTGAAAAATTATCAATAGCAGTATATCAATAACACTATGGAGCTATTTCAAGAGAAGATTTAAAGAAACCCATATTTATTTAATTATTTTAGGAAAAAAGGAAACCCGTATAGATAAACCTGTACAGATAAACACTAGAACAAGCTAGTCCAAAAGAGATTTAAATAAAAAAATTTAAATACTTAAAAATAAAATAAAATTAAAAAAAAATATTTAAAAATAAGCTTAGATTATCATAATGGTTGTGTCTGAAACTCTTAAATAACCCAAAAAAGAAATTTTATGAAATAGAGAATCAAGGTCAATCAATAATAGACCAGTATATAAACATGTACAAAATAAATTTTAAAAAATTAAAAAATTAAATTTAAAAAAAAAAAAACTTCAACTACCAAAAGACAGAAAAGAAACAAGAGCCTTTCAGTTCAAATACAGAATCTAAAAGGAAAATAAAGATAAATAAAGGTCAATTACTACACCATAAACAGAAGGAAATAACACATGATGTGATTCAGATACCTCAGTCTTCCGAGAAAAGTTCAGATGTGATTAGATGATTACAGAGTTTAAATTAGAAAAAGCCATCAAATGGTAGAACAGTATTTAGATAAAGCCTGTAGATAAAGGTACTTCTAACTCCATGGGACATGATGAAATTCCATGCAGTGTTTAAAAAGTAGCTATAGTAAAACATGAATTATTGCTGCTATCAAAAGTACATAGGAGATGAGTGAATAGAAATCAGCATTTTTTTCCCTGTCACTGCGGGGGGGCAGAATAAGGCACCTCTGTAAATAATTGCACTTATTATTCACTGGTTTCATCACTGTCTAGCAGGCTGCAATAAAACATAATTATACAACCTGCAAAATAAGAAAGCTGAGAAAGCAAAAAATATTTTGAAGAAGAAAATCAGAAAAAAAAATTAGTTCAACAAATGAGATAGATACAATAAAGATAGATACCAATAACGTAAAATTAATTTAAAATAATATAAGATGTCTTGTTACTGAAGGAAAAAATGAAGCATGCACAACAAAACAAGTAATACCTGGCTATGCTGCAGTATGAGGATAGTTTTACAGTTTATAATGGATTGCACATTAATATGTGCCAAGGCAATGTAATTGTACAAAAATAGAAAATCTCATCCTGGAATGTATTTACTGCTGCTATGTGAAAAACAGAGAAGTTTTCCAAAACTAATTTGTTTTGTAACCCAGATTTAAGCCAGTTATGATGCTTTATAAAGAAATCAAATTAAAAACAGTCTACAGTGCAAAAAATTCAAGAATGACAAGAGCTTTAGAAACTATGCAGTCTGGAAAGGTTGGGATTATCAGTTTATCTACAAAGGAAAAGACAGACAGACAGACAGATTCTTGTACTGCTTCTCTCTCAAAGAAGAGGTGTTTTCCTTACACATTACAACAGCATTGCTCAACCAGTGGGTTATAACCTGTTATACTGAGTTACACAAAAAAGGCAACAGGCGTTCCTATTTTAAGAGCATTTGTATTTGGGACCAAATATGATTTTACTGTGCCCCTCTCATGATATAAATTTGGCAAGTTGATGCAAGGAAGAAAAGTTGACTTCTATAATAACCTCAGAATAACTAAGCATGTCGAAGTACAGATGACTCAACACTCTTTCTTCCCTGGCTATTTCACACTTCCTACAACATTTCATTGAATTAAAAGATCTTGGGAGATGCTTTATTCAGATTATAACTAGAAAGAGAGATTATGATTAAAATGGCATATGTGGAAACCAAAAAGGGAAACACATATCCCTTTGCCGAAAAGCAACTTATCCAATGAACTATTTTCTACTAAAATTAATATTTCTCTATTAAATTAAACAGGAAAGAAGGATAGAAGAAGCACAGAGCAATGACTAACAAAAAAAATCAACAACAATAAAAAAAAGATGGTAAAAAGACAGAAGCAACAAAGAGATCTATAGAGAAATTACTGGAAGAATTACTTAGTTTTAAACTAATCTGACAGAATTCCAACTGCCAGATCCCTTAAAAGTGCCATTAAAAATACTAATTTTTATGCATTTTTCAATTAGCAAAAACATCACATCTTGTTTCTCTGATTATCCAGATTTGCCATTTGCTGATCTCTTTATGTTTCCAAAAGTAGTTAAAATATTTACTCTTGAAATAATGAGATTTTATTTGTTTAGATGTTCAACATTATACAAAAACGTGATTTTAAAAGTCAAACCCTATATCTGGAGGAAAAGAGGTTAAAATAAGGATATTATCACACCATGGGGCTAATTACTACCTGTCTTAAAACAGTTTTCTATATCATTCAGTTTCATAAGCAACAGCAATTGATCTATACTTTTGGCTCCATGTCTGTATATTTAAAATATAAAACAAAGCTTAGACTCTGACATTATTGAACAGAAACACAGGTAAACTGCACTGTTTCTGTATTCTTCAACAGCTAAACTCAGTTGAGATTTAAAAAAAAGTTATAATGGAATCTAGATTATCCTAATAAAATCCACTATTTTTCTCTGAAGAAAAATTGACCAGAATTCAGTTAAGCTGCCAGCAGCATTTTTTGGTATGATATGGATCTGAACTGCTATATTAGACATTCAATTAATTGCTCATTCTCAATGACAACACACAGATTAAGTCAGGTGTCTAAAAGACAAGAGGTTAGCATTCTGGAATGCATCACAAATAACTTTAGAAACTATGTGAAATTTTCCCTCCTCAATTGTTTTCTTTCAAATAGTAAAAGTGATTAGTAAAGACACCAAAACTTCAGTAACACATTAGTTACAGGCAAACTTTTGCTAAGCATCATTGTGCATTATCAGAGGAATTTTATTCACTTTCTGTTATATACTTAGACTCCTTACAATCATATTTTATGTTAAAATAACTGTGTCTTGTTTAAAATACAATTTAATTTACTAGATAAACATTAAGGTTGGTTTAAAACTTACTCATGTAAGGCAGCTTCTCTGGACAAGGCTGGTAAGGAGAGTAGGTGAAGTTCTCTGGAAGATACATTGTTGTTTGAGCGACATAGTCACTAGAATTGTTTCCTTCAGGATAATCTTGAAAAGAAGAATTGATTTTTGTAAAAATTTATGTTATCCACTGAAATTGTAACATCATCATGCAGGCGAGAGCATTAATTTTTAGTTAACAAATTCCTAGCAGCATGATTTAAAAAGCATTTTATTACATTAGAGGAACAATAATTAAATACAAGTATCTTTGTTAGAGCTAATACAAATATTTCCTACTAAAGTGAACTGATAAATAGTAACTTTGACCTTGACTCCAATTTCAGAGAAGTAGGATTTGGGTCTAAGTTTTCATAATCGAGCTATGTCATTAATGATTGGCTTTTTTTTTTTTTTTTTTAAGGTCTTTAAAAAATTAAATAAGAAATATTCTTACCTGTGCCATTCAATGTAGTATTTTTGTTAGTGTACAATCTTATCATGTGTCCTATTGTTTTTACATTTTCTCTCAACATTATGCCACGAGCTTGCACCATAAAGAGATATGTGTTTGCTGATAAAACAAAAAGCAATTTTAAATTTGTATTAAAATAATGTATTTCCAAATTACTCTAACATACATCTACAATGTGTTCAACATTTTTTACTGTGTCTGATTCCATGGTCAGTGAACAATATTGAGATGAAGGTCCACACAGTGAAACCTAACAGCAACAATAGAAAACAATAAAATGGATTCATAACCACGGCTCTATTCAAACCCAAAAACTCAGACTCTCAATAGACATTTTATATGACACACACATTTCTCTTTAACTTACAGAAAGCAACTGAAAGTGACAAGAAAATTTAATTTTCCAATAAAAACATTTTCATATGTAGATACATCTCATACATAGATCTACAAAAACATGGTCCCTTTTTTACTTATAGTTAACACAACCTGCAGTCAAAATGTGCTGTTATTTGTTCACTCCAAACAGCTGCTTTGTTATACAACTGTTACAAATCTCTGCCAATCTCGAAGTATTAATGTTTTATAATTATACATGAAATATTTATTATAGGCATCAAGGGTGCGTAAATCAACATTCTGAGTAATTAAGTGACTCACTAACAACAACAGCATGAAATATTTCTCTCTCTCAATCTTGCACCCAAAGCCCCAAATATGATCTCAAGACATTTCTTTGCATTCAATGGAAGTTAGTAAGGTAGAAATGAAGCTGCATTTATATGTGAGTGAGCAAATGTCTACCCAGGACTCAAAGAGCTAAAAAATACTGTAAAGGGAAGGACAAATTTCCTTTACAGAAGATAGCAAAGAAGGTCAAGGGGATCATCTGTCACTTCACCTACATTAAGCACCCAATTGTCTGGTGGATATTTGGCTCCCTGTAACTAGTAACCACCCTAACAACAACAACAAAAAAATGCTCTGCACCTTTGGGAGGAAGAACTAAACATACCAGGGATGAAAAATAAATAAAGAGATTAAAGAAAAGTTAGAAAATTATCTCAGGAACTCCATCAGATGACGCAGCACCAGTGGCATGACACAAGTAATTCCAGATCAACCAATAACTTCTTACAGCCCAACAGAGAGTCTAGAGCTACAGAGAACTGTGGGGACTGGGGGCACTGCCAGAGGAAAACACCATGATTCATTCCATCACACTAGCAAACAATACTACCAACACCTACAGAGATAAAAACACCAGCATAATCTTCCAAGGAACAGTATTTCAAAGCCCTATAATAATGTCTTTATTTTTAACTTAATGAATGGGGGGGTTGTCCTGGCTTTCAAAGAACTCATCAAAATAAGGAATATTAAGAGCTAGAAGAGAGGCTTTGAACATGCCAGGTGCTGTGAATGGCATGTAATTCTCAAACCCTTGGCCAGCATGACTAGCTGTGTTTGTTAACAAGCGTTTACATGAGTGTAAAAGTTATTCAGCTGCTACGATCCTGAAGTTTTCTCAACATCATCTGGCCACCAAAACAGAAGCAAAACTGTTGCAGATAGGGATCCGATGCGGAAGATTTCGGGCTGTCACGGAAAGCCAGGGACCACCCCTTCCATGCCAATCACCCAGTTGATGAGCACCTTACCAAGTTTCCACACCCTAACCCCAGAACCTTCTCTTCCTACCCAGTTATCTCCTTATAAGGCTAGACCCAACCCAGTCCCTGACAGACAGGAGCTTGGGCGTGGTCTAGCCTCCCTAAGTTATATAAGCTCTCTCCTGACACTCAATAAAGTTCTTCCCTGTCGACCACATTGGTGTAGCAGGTGATTGGACCGTGTGTGTGTGTAAAGGAGCCGTTTTGGACGTGTGAACCAGGTCGTCACTAGTAGTTTGCAGATCCCTTTTCTCCGCAAACTACTACACAAAACAAAACAAAAACGCTAGAACCTTGGCCTGACAACAGGTAGGAAATCCCAGAAGAAAGATTGTTAGCAGGATTCAAGACAACAGATGACATTCAGATTTCCTTACACAAAAATAACACAAAAACTTCTCAAAATTTTAACCCAGTTCACAAAAAGCAACACATTGTGGTTCCAATTATTTAATTCCATTTTCCATTCAGATACTGGGATTTTTAGGGTATCTCTACCAAGCATTTCAAGGATTTTGTTTCACAATCTGTGAATTCATAAATGAAGTTACCAATTCAAGAAACCTCCTTCTTTAGGAATCAACATAAAGGCAATTTGATCTGTTCCTCCAAGAACAATTATTTACCTTCAAACAAGAATTTTAGAATTCAAGGCTTTCCTGAAAGTAAAACCATGTGTATTTTTGCCTTTCAAAAAATGCCTAATTAACAAAAAAATTCTTTCTTTAAATTTTAAAATATTTTAAATTGGTATCATCCCTTCTTTTTCCCCAAATAAGTTTTTCTTCTTCTATAGGTACAGCTCTTCAGTATCTTCCTATTCCAACACTAAAATAAAGTGGGGTTTTAATATAAATCCATTAGTAAATACTGATTTCAGACCTAACCTCTGGAAGACTGTGTGCCTTATTTTCCTTTTTAATGCAATACCAAAAGCTAAAGTCATTTGAATATTTAACTCTGAAGGTTTATAGAGCTTTCAGCAGGTTTATAGTAGGATAACCTTAATTCACATAAGATAGGTGTGGTAGGTTGATGTGGCTAAGTCCCCACCCAGTTGCTTGCTCACTGCCCTGAATTGAGATGGAGGAAACAATAAGAAGGGCAAAAGTCTTAGGAACTTGATATAGTAAAGAACTGAGAGTAAGAATTTTCAAACAAGTCCACAACAAAATCAAGAGGCCGTGTAAATGTTCTCAATTTTTATGGGAAATGTTACTGCAGTCCAGATAATGTAGATATAAACCTTGGAAAAACAAGATTTTCTGCAAAAACACCTACATCTACCCTTTGGTGAAGTACAACTTACCCCTTCTGACACAAAGGAGAAAAATTTGAACAAACACACAAGACCTTTGTGAAAGAGAAAGCTAGGAAAGGCACTTGTCTCAAAATAGACGCCATGAAAATACATAATTGAAAAAAGCAAAAAACCACCAACCAGGTAAAGTCTGCTGCCACCTTGGTTTAAGTATGCAAGAGCTGCTCTTGTGACCAGGAAGATCTAACCTTGCCATGTTTTTGTCAAGTAATTCTTGTAGTCTGCCTCCTCTTTCTGGCTCAGCTGCTTGTCAACTCACTATCCAACTCTACCCAAATACATCAGCACAATGAGACATTCTCCTTTCTGGGCAGTATTTTTCCCACTACCTGGCTCTCCAGCACAACCACAATTACAAGGAGTACAGATCTGCTCAGTTTATTCCACTATCATTCAGCAGCTGCTTAGGAAGCAGCAGATGCTTGAGCAGCCAATTAATTATGTCAGAAGCTAAAAATCAGGCAAAAATGAAATATATTAATTTAGTCCTAAAAAGAAATCTCATCTACTAGCACAGGCCTGTTGGCAAAGTCCCCTGTGACAAAGAGCACAGTTCAGGTGTCACCTCAACCAGCAGCAACAGCAACAAAGTACTCAACCCACAGGGGCCAGAAGTGCAACAGAAAAACACAGCTTTTCTTCTAGAGGCTGGGGGATCACTGACAGCAGAAGGCAGCCAGATAAAACTCCAGAAGGTTCCTGGTGTGCCCTGATGGCAACTTCCTGCCACAAGTGCCAGAGCCAGTGAGGGGAAGTGATCTGCAGAAGCTCATACTTACCAGGGAGGAGAGGCTCACTGGGGATATGAAGATCAAAGGCAGCCTTGGCTGCACAGATCGTGAGATGCTGGAGTTCAGGATCCTGGGGGCAGGAAGGAGCAAAAGAAAGCTCACAACCCTGGACTTCAAGAGAGCATACTTTGGCCTCTTCAAATATCTGTGTGGTGGAGTCCCATGGCAAAGACCTCAAGTGAAGATAGGGGCAAGAAAGCTGGGTAATATTCTAGGATGGGATAATCTCCTTCAAGCTTACAAGAGACCCATCCCAACAACCACGAAAACAGGTAAAATGCCAGGAGGTCTGCATGGATGAACAAGGATATCCCAGAAAAAAAAAAAATCAAACACAAAAATAATACAGTGGGAAGAAGCAATCACAGGTAATGCAGGAGGAATACAGAAAAAAATATCTGAGCATCCAGAGATGCAGTTAGGAAAGCTAAAGCCCAAATGGAACTGAGTCTGGCCAGGGATGTCAAAGACAAGAGGAAGCACTTCTGTAAGTACATAGGTGACAAGAAGAAAACTCAGGAGAATGTGAACCTACTGCTCAACGAGAAAGACACATGGACAAGTCTGCAATACTGAATGCCACCTTTTCTCAGCCTTTATTAACAAGACCAGTCTTCAGGAAGTCCAACTGCCTGAGACCAGTCTGGACCAAGGAAGTTGTACTCTTGCCCTTGGTGGAAGACTTAGCAAACAGGGCACAGGTTAAGTCTGTGGGCCCTTATGCGATGTACCAAGTGCTAAGGCAGATGGCAGATGCACTGCCACTCCTGACCATCTTTGATCCACCATGGTGAGTGGGAGAAGTGCCTGAGGACTAGGGCAAAGCAAATGCCACTCCAATCTTCAAGAAGGAAGACCCAGAGAAGAGAAGTACACGCTTATCAGCCTCACCTTGATCTCTGGGAAGGTGATGGAGCAGCTAATCGTGGAAACCACACTTCAGGTACGTAAGTGACAAGAAAATCATCAGGAATAGTCAACCAACTGGGTAACCTTCTCTGATGAAAGACAGATAAGGAAAGAGCAGTGAGCATTGTCTAGCAGGACTTCAGTAAGGCTTTTCACACTGTATCCTATAAGACCCTCATAGACAAACTGTTGATGTACAGGCTGACTGAGCAAATGGTGAGCTGGATCAGAACCTGACTGACCAAGCCCAAAGGGTGAGCTCAGTGACCAGTGATGTACCACAGAGGTCAATACCAGGTTTGTTCCTGTTTAACACCATTAATTTTCTGGATGACAGGCAGAACTAATCTCACAAAGTTTATTTATGACTCAAAAATGGGGGAAGTAGCTGATATACCTCTGCTGTCATCCAGAGGTATCTCAGCAGGGTGGAGAAATGTGCAGACATGAACTTCACGAAGTTCACAAGGAACAATGTAAATTTCTGCATCTGGGGAGGAAAACCCCATGCACCAAATTATGCTTAGGGGCATCCAACTGGAAAGCAGCTTGACAGAAGAGGCTTTGGAGGTCCTGGTGGACATCATGTGAAACATGAGCCAGCACTGTGCTGCAAAGAAGGGCAACAGCATCCTAAGATGCATTAGGAGGAATGCTGCCAGCAGGTCAAGGTGATCCTTCACAGCCTTCACTCAGCACTGTTCAAGCCACACCTGGTTTAGTGTCCAGTTCTGAGATCCACAGTAGAATAGAGAACATGGACATCATGGAGAGCATCCAACAATAGGCCATGAAGAAGACAAAGGGACTGAAGTATCACTCCTATGAGGAAAGGCTGAGAGAGCCTGAGATTGTTGAGCCCAAAAGAGAAAGCTTAGGGTATCACATTAATGTGTACAAAGGGCTGGTGCACATGTATACAATGTATAGGAAGGGAAGGTACAAAAAGGGACAGAGCCAGCCACTTTTCAGTGGTGTTCAGGGACAGAACCAGACGCAGTGGGCACAAATTGAAACACAGGATGGTCCACCTGAACACCAGCAAACACTCCTATACTGTGAAGGAAATGGAGCACTGGCACAGGTTGCTCACAGTGGTGGTGGAGAATATCCTCAGAAATATTCTAAAGCCTTCTGGACACAGTCCTGGGAAACTGGTTCCAGGTGGCACTTCTTGGGTAGGGAGGTTGGACTAGATAATCTCCAGAGTTCCCTTCCAACCTCAACTAACCTGTGATTTTTCTTCTACTTTTGTCTTTCTGCATTTGTACTAACCATCACTGTCACAGTGCAGGACAAAGCACAAACCAGAAAGGCAAAATTTCACATGTAACCAAAAAAAATATCTAACAATGTAACCACATAGATGCAATTTTATTCATATTCTTCTTATTTCACTGTACATGGTTCATAATAAGTAAGAAAGAGAATTTCTGACTCAAGAAACATAGAATCCAGGTTGTCATACAGTTTACAAGTTAATCAGATGGAAAGTGCAGAGAGGAATAGAAAAGAACACACACATATAGGACACCTTGGAATCAATCCTATCCTCAGTGTTCCATCTCAAGCTACTCCAAGTGTGAGCTCAGAGCTCATAACTAATTCAGGTGAAGTTTTCCTATCAATTGATCCAGATCTGCATCAGCAATCATGAACACACAGCCACAGTCATCAAAAGTCCTGGTTTTAGGTCATTGTTTAAAACTCATTCTGGTAACGCACATTAGGGCATTAAAGGGATCATCCTGTATTTCAGAGGACATATTAAAAGTATCAGATGAATCATTTTCTGTCTCGAATTTTTATAGCTCACTAGTTATTAATAGTTTTATGTGTTAGACTGGGGGGGGCAATGCATTAATTCTAAAAGTATAAAAATATCTGTAAAAATGGCTCAGTGTTTTATA
The DNA here is from genome assembly GCA_013397195.1 of Hylia prasina. Classification (NCBI taxonomy): domain Eukaryota; kingdom Metazoa; phylum Chordata; class Aves; order Passeriformes; family Sylviidae; genus Hylia; species Hylia prasina. The sequence goes on from VYXD01006933.1 coordinate 878,041, forward strand.
TCAGGTAGCTTTTTGTTATTTAAATATTCACTTGAAGACTATTTCCGCCTTTTTTTAAAGAAAATGGTATCATTCACTGATCACTCTCCACTAGGGAATCAAGGTCCTTCCAAGCAGTACACCAAAAATCAGAGCACTTCTCACAGTATTGCATTAGTTTATCATCCCACAACTTCACAGGAAAAGCACAAGACTCATTTTTATATAGAAACTTAGTAAGTCATCATGCTGTACTTGTACACCAAAGCAAAGCAAAAAAAATATGCCACGCACTTAGAAGCAATCAATGTAGTAAAATATATAACAGAAAAAGTGAAGTTGAAACTGGGTCAGTGATTGACACTCTGAACAAGACTAGGAAGTTAGAAATGTGATTAATTTAAAAACATAGAAAAATATTAATTATTACCAGAAATTATTTTTAAATGCCAAACAAAAGATGAACAAATTTGGTGGTCACAAATTTGATTTTTAAATGCAGCTTTTATTCTGCTAAAGCAAAACCAGAAAACCAAGACCAAACAAACCCAAAAACATACAAAAAAACATTATGTCAAGAATATTTTCAAAGCAATTAGCAAAAAGTTAACATGCCCAGACCTTAAAGAAATTATGACCTATCATCAGGGCAGTTTTAGCAACATTATACACTGCTCTTTCTGGGGAATAAAAAAATTGCTGAAAAACTCAGATAGGAAATACTTCATAGAGAACCCGTGGATTCTGCAAGATTCAAATGCAGTAAATACAGCTTTACAGAGAATAGGTCTTGACAAATGACCATTGCCCCTGAAGTTACTTGTCTGCTAGTCAACACCTGTTTTCACAGGACTTCTGAAAAGCAAATTCATCACATTGCATAAAAATTGGTATGGATTCAAACAGGTTAACAGAAAGTTCTCCACTAGTAATTTGTAAATGGGGAATCATCTCATGGGGGCATTTCTAGAACAAGTCCCACATGGATCTCTTCTTATCTCAAGGTTATGTGATATTGTTCTCAGCAATACTAGAGTTAGAAATACATTATTGGCAGAGTTCATGCATGGCAAATTAACACAGAAGTGTTAAAGATTAAATTCTATGATTAATCTAAATATACAGTAAATAGAGGTCAGCTGAAGATTACTTCTGAAATACCACAGTTACAATTCTAGGAGCTAGAATATTTTCCACAGGATAATGACTTTAGTCTGTGAAACTGATTCGTTAAACAATTTAGCAGTGAAGGACAATATCCCAAGTAATGTAAGACTGCTATAAACTGGCTCCTATTCAAAAATGGAAATTTACAACAAACATTAATAAATACTATTTTAAGTGTTCAGCTTCCATAGCACTGTATTTATTTTTACACATTTGTTTTTAATCAGAAGTTGTTTTTAAAACAGATACAACAGCATGAAAAAAAGGAAAAAAAAAACTGTGTTCCTTGAAACATATAATTTACTTGATTTGTTTTTGAATATTCCATAGCAGTTTTGCACTATTTGTAAAATAATAATAAATCAAATTATTTCACAGGGATACTGAGACTGCATTTGAGTCTGTATATGTATACCTCTCTGTAAGAAAAATATCTTAGACATAAATCACCTCAATCTGTTGAAAAATACAAAAGCTACCAGTGTTTCTGGAGGCTAAAAATGATCATTCAAATGGTGCAGATGGACAAATGTGTATCAGCTGCAACAGAGAGATTCAAGATTGTTTTTTTAATACTTCAGACAACCTCTGTATACTCACTGCAACAATGGATATGCCAAATGGATGAGTCCTCTGACTGCAAGTTTGAGGAATTGGATAAATGTCAGTTCTCTGTTTATTAGGAGACAGTAAATGACGGGATCTCCATTTACAGTGAAAAAATTGAATCAAAATTTCCTTCCCTAGCAGTAGTTTAAAGCATGATAAAAGATACAATGTTCAATATAATTTCTAACATATTTGATACTATTCTATCCTCTCAGGCTATTAGTTGATTATACAGTAAGCTGTAGAATAATTCAATAAATGCACAATGAACTGAAGGTAAAGAAGGACAACCACAAATCTACAAAACTGAACTGACCATTGGCGATACCTTGCAAAAAAGCATCTTTCGTATTTTAAAGTCCTGAAACCAATCTCTGCACTGTGCTCACAAGAGTCAAGCATTGGATCCCACACAAAGCATAATCATTACATGCTGCTCCCCATAATATCATTGCATAATATGAATACAAAAGATTACCTAAGAGTAAGAGCTATAGAAAAGCAAGCAAAAATAGTCACTTGTAGAAATAGTCTTATTAATCAGAAGTCAGTAGATAAGATATCTTTCACCACAGATACATGTGGAAATGGTTAAAGCTTTGGCCATGTCAGTAAGGCATCACAGTTCAGATAAATGTCCCCAGGGTATACAATCTCTCCTCCTCGACCCATGAGAAGAATGCATTCAAATAACTGGCTGGCTTAAGTGAAAACTCATGTCACATGAGGTTTCATAATTACTTTGTCCTTGTGAGGTTAGCTGTACACCATAAGTACCTGGGTTTTTCTGTTTTCTGACTACGAAAAACAAAATGAATACTGATTGAAATCTTACGCAGGCAAGTTCCCTGACTAATAATGAGTAATACCTAAGGGTTTTAGGAAAACTATCAGATAAAAATGCAGAACAACTCATTCAGAAATAAATATGCATGTTTAGTCAAAGTTAATCTGTTGGTAAAAGCAAAAGACAGTCATGAAAGACAGGACTACAATAATTTATTCAGCATCATTTTATTCAGGTGCTAGGAATGACTGTGCTGGGCCAACATAATGGAAAAGTCTTTGCACCTCCCAGACCAAGGCAGAAAACTTACCCACGATACTGCCAGAGTTCAGTGGGTTCAGTGAGCTCAAGCCCTTAGTCAGAATGCTGAGGAACATTTGATCACTGGAAATCAGAGATCAAGCAGAGTGTTTAAACCTCAATTTTCCCTTTGCACAAGAGAAAAAGTCCCTATAAATCAGATAGTAAACTACAATTTCACAGCAAAAGGATTTGATGATAATTTGTGGAACTGACATGAGAAACTGCAATGCAAGCAAGAAGAAGACCTCTGTAGCTAATGAAAGTTCTTCTGTCTTCAAATGAAGGTTTTAATAACAGGTGAACTTTAATAATGGAATACAGCTGAAAATAGCTCCCAAACTACAACCAGTTCTGTAGTAGGGGCATTTCCTTGTAGAAATTATGAAACAATGGGACAGACAAGTTTCATTTATTCAAGAAACTTGTAAGAGAACCATGACAATAATTCCCTAGAAAGAAATAAAAGAAGGCAATAATGGGGAAAGAAAAATACAAACATGAACATCTACCATGCCCTGCAGAACTCATCAGCCTTTTATCAGATACTTCCACACAGCACGAGAAACAAGCAAGTTGCATTAGTCCTATTTCACTGCAGGTCTTGAGCTAAACCTATACTAAACCTATACACAGGCTCTATTACAAAACCCTCAGACAAGGTATTACCAGCCACCTACCACTGTGGCAAACACAGTCAGCAGCATCCTGCCCTGTACTTGCAACAGTATAACCAGCAAATCCATATGAGCAACTACTGTCTATTTGGGGTACCGTGTCTGATTTGGGCATCCCAGTAAGAGACAAACATTAATACCAGAACAAGCCCAGGGGAAACCTTCCAAAACTGAGCACATTATGTACAAGCAGAAACTAAAAGAAATGGGTTTGTTCCATCCTAAATAGAAAGGGCTAAGAGGAGGATGCATTTTTTTGCTGTCTTCAGCCATATAGTACTGCTGTACAGAGAAGACTAAACTGAACACTTGAAAGGACTCAGTGAAAAGACATGAGGCAATGACCATAAGGTGGGATATTACAATCACATATTAAAATTTTTTCACAGTTGTCTGACACTGGAACAGGTTTCCCAGAAAGAAAGCAAAATCTTCATCCCTGGATTTATTCAAAACTCAACTGGACATGACCCTGAGCAATTCGATCCAGTAGGATCTGCTTTCAGGAGGAGGTTGGATCAGGTGACTTCCAGGTGCCCCTGCCAATCTAAATTATTCTATAATCAAACAGCAAGTCTTTAGAAATACCACAACTGCCACAGATGCCAGGAACAAAGAATACCAGCATAAAGGCGGTGCCCATATTGATGGGCTCAGCATCTGTAAGCAGTGATAAACACTTATCTTGCTGATAGCATTTTCAGCACTCTCCTCCATTTCTGCACAATTTCAAAACAGAGTGATATCATTCTTCCTATTAGGAAAACTAGTCCCTAGTAACAGAACAGGAAATAGATTTATATAAAATTGTGAGCTAAAACCAATAGAGATGTTTCCAAGTTTCAGGTAGGCTTCACGGCTGCCTTTTAGTTAGGACTGACAAAGAAGTAACAAGATTTTAATAAAAGAAGCAGAAGAACATAAGAGAGAAAACATTAGCTGTTTTTTCCTCCTCAATCTCATTTCACCATTCAGGATTTTTAGTTACTGATGTCAATGCAGACTGCATCTTCTTTGATCACTGCACTGTTTCATAACCAGTTCTTATTTGAACTGCATAGGTCATTACATCCAAGGTAGACAAGCTAGAATCACAGAATATGCTGAGTTGGAAAGGATCCATCAGGATCATAAAGTGCAACTACTGACCCTGCACAAATGTCCACCCCAAAAATGTCACCATGTGCCTGACAATGTTGTCCAAACACTTGAACTCTGTCAGGCCTGATGCTCTGACCTCTTCCCTGGGGAGCCTGTTCCAGTACTCAAGGAACCTCTGGCTGAAAAACTAGACTGAAATTGACTACAATATGGAGAGCTCTAAGATACTCCTCCACCCAATCTGGAAATGGTTCTCTGCTGCAAATAAGACAGAAAGGAATAACCCAGGGATGAATAAAAGGTCGTTTTCTGAGAACTGTTATGTTGTCCAATGTAATTTCAGTTATAATTCTGAGAGCAAATGGGAAAAACAGGGAAAAAAAAAAGAAAAAAATTATCGATTGCAATAGGTTGGTTTGGCAGTGAAATTAGACCAGTAAATGTTCTCCCTTGGTCACCATTGCTTTGTTAATTTGTCCTATTCTCCTATTCTTTGGATCCTTTCCATGATGTAAACTTGAACCTACATATGGGTTCTGAATAGCTGTCAGGACCAGACATAGATTATTTGAGTCCCTTTTATTACTGCTATTATCTATAACACTGAAAAAAAACCCCATATTGGTGCCAAATATTCCTGCCCTCAGCTAGCTTCTTCAGCCTTTAACTAATACATGAATATTTGCAATTTTCAGTGAAGTTTCAGAATCACAGGCTATTAAATCAAGAAATTTCAGTTTCTGCTTTTACCAGAAGAGCACCAAATGAAGTACTGTAAAAAAAAAAGTGGTTATTCTGGAGAAGCAGTACTCTTATCTGCTTTCATTGAATACTTGAGATTATCACACAGAAGTATCATTAAACATTTAATGAAATTTTTAAATTTTAAACATTTGAAATGTTTTTGACTATTTTAACTTGCCATCCTATCCTTTAAGGTTTTCGTCTAAAACATCAGAGGAAACATTTAACATTAATTTCCTGAATTAAACAGGAAAAAATAAAATTAGAAAAATAGTTGTCTTCTCTAATTAACAGTTAGAAATCAATCTGCTCTTGTGTTTCAGCTCCTCTATCAAAAGACTACCAGGGTGCTGAGGTAGGGTTGCAACCACGTCTACTTCATCCAATCATCTGTGCTTACAGAAAACATGAACAATCCCAACATAGTGTATGAATTCTTCTCAGCATGAAAATGTGGTTTTCCCCTCCTTGTATTCTGAAATACTTGGAATACTAAAAGCTTCTATTTCCTAAAGAACTAACATTTGGAGAGCTCTCTTCAAAAAACAAACAAAACCAAACCAAACAACAAAAAACTTCCAGTGATATTATTACAATATCAATACAATTGTGACAACTTTTAAGTATTAGACAAATAATTAAATCACTCAAAATAAGTAATTAAGATTTCTTTCCTCTAAACAAATTGTCAGTATTTCAAGTTGACCTAAACTGCATTTGTTACAAAATTTGCAGTTTCATAAAAAAAATGCAGTAACTACTTTCTAAATAGTTTGAAAGACAGAGGGAATGTGATAGTGACCTCTTTGAGAATTCTTCCAGTGCTAAGATTTTACATGTGCAGGTGTCTTTTCCCTTTGATAAGCCATGAATTGCTTGCTAGGGGGGACTCCCACTCCATTAGCCCATAAGAATTCAAAATTTCGATGGATTTTGACATCTCGGGAAACCATTCTGCTGCATAACTCACTTATTTTTCCTCTCCCACCTTCCAGTACACTTCTGTTCCATAAAACATTTGGGAGTCCAACTTCTCCCTCTCTTTTCAGTTCCTCTGACCACCACAAAGAGAAGTCAGCCAGAGAGCAGCTCCAGTTCCCTACAACACAATTAGAATTTTCTTCCCCTCTGACATTGTGCCTTGTAGCTTGTTGATGAAGAAAATGTTCTGGTGAACCAAAATATCTTCAGTAAAACATATCTGTACACACGAATTATGACAGATCCCAACCATTTATGACTTAGCTGCAGAATATATTTCATGAAAAGCTGCTAACAGGTAAGGTGGCTGACCTTCAATAAGCAACCTTCAGCCTTCCTCATCTCCACACACTGTAGTCAGCCTTGACTTAGATGCATCTATTTCATTATACTCAGTAAAAAGGTGCAAATACAGTGAAATATTCTATTCTATCACAGTATGCAAATGCCATGAGCATACAACATAGGATTATTACATGATTCACCTGCCTGTAAACTTGGGTGTTCCTAAGTGCTTTGAAAATCTTCTGTTCTTACAACTTCACCTGCAGTGAATACATTTTCACGATACTGCCAGGAAGCTTGTTGGTTTTTAGATAATATCTGGCCTTCTTTCTCTCCATTGCACACAGTAACATTTTAAGGAGCAAATTCCTGGGAAATCAGCATTACATCTGCAGGCTGACAGGCTGAGACGTAAAACTTTCCTACTGCCCTTTCCTTTACCATTTTTTATAGTCTCTTCCTCAGGATCCTTCAGACCAGCACAGCAGCATTTCAAGATGGACCTAAGAAGTGCCACAGGCAAGGAATAAATTCATTATTGCAAGGTTTTGACTTAAGCCGGATGAGTTCACAACACAACTGGATACAGTTAGGGCAGCACAGCATTGATCAGTAGCTAGGAAAGAGCTGTAATCTCACAAACTCTTGTAACTACTCAAGATTTTTCATTGTTAAACCACATCTTGAGAGGGCCAACTACAGTAATTTTGTCCGAGATAGCAAGAGACACTAGTTTGAGTACGATTCTTTTTTCCCCTTAGGATTGATCAGACCTAATTAACCTACCCCAAGAACACTTTTGGTACCTACTGTTGATTTCATTTCATTCCTAGTACAAAGGAAAGAGAACACACATGTAATTCCCAATAGCTGAGCAGAAAGATGAAGTCAGAAATTGAAAGTCTCATCACTAAAGGCTCTGATTCCGAACAAGGTACTCCATAAGCCTTGCTTAGTGAGACAATGTACTTCCTAAGGAAATACCCATTGGCAAGAAACATTTAAGTACCAGTAAAATTACAGCTGCATACATTATGTAAGATGTTATTAGTTTCACATTAAAAGATGTAGAAATTGTACTCTGCTATTTAAATCATATATCAATTAGTTGCAATTAAAGTCTACTTTATATATGTATCCTGCACTAGCATCTCAAAGACCTATGATGTCTAAATAGACATCAGCATCATTCTTACTTGGAAGACTACATCACATGCCTTTCAGCAGGGAAACGACAGGCAAGAAAGTTCAGAACTCCAACCTCATAAATATATTTCCTAATTTTTTTGTATTTATTTGAACTAGAAGAATAATTGGCAGACTTGTCAATATTGTAGGAATAGGTGAACTATGCAGAACTATTTAAGTATAGAAGCGACAATTGCACCTTGAAAGTGTTTACAAGTCAAATAGAAGATAGTGAACAAGAGGGAACCAAACAACATAAAGACACAATCAACAGGAAACTCCTGAAGATTCAGTGGTCACATCAGTGTGAACAGGACTGTCCACACTGTAGTAAGGACTGCAGAGAGAAGTTTAACGCACTAAGGATGGAGAGATGATTTTGCAAGTATTTAGGAAGCACCTGATAAGTAAGGAGATGTGCAGAAAAATGTGGCAACATTCCCTGGGGGGGGGGGAAAAAAAAAAAAAAAAAAAAGGGAAAACATTCCCTAATCAAGCAACATCCAACACAGGGAAATAATCCCACAGAGCACCATAGAGGATACCACTGGTCCTAGCTCTGGGGTAATGCTAACCAGTTCCAAAAGGACCATCCACTGAGAAAAAGCCTAATGGTCTCGCAGTAACAGCAGAAGAGTGAACTAAGGAAACAAGCACACTTTCTTGGTCTGTTTTAGACACAAACTTGCACAGTTATTTTATGAAGCTTCTTCTAAATCAACGGTTTGTCTCCCTCTGAAGTGGTTCCTTCAGAAGTGGATGTTACCAAACTGTAAAACCTGCAAAGAGAGAGAGAGATCCCACTAACGGAAGTAAACAACAAATATTCAAACTGGTTTTTCATTTTTGTTCATACAGGCTTTATTATTAATGCAGTTACTAACAATTTGAAAGATTAATTAATACATTTAAGTGACTCCAGCAGTTTTGCAGCTCTTCCACAATTCATACCACTGAAACACGACGAAACGCTGAGCCGCTTTAGTGCCTCACTTTGCCAGCCTGAGAAGCAAGGGCAGCATCCACCTACCTCGCGATGGCAGATGAACCTTCTAGAGCGTTTGAAAGCAGCAGAACAAAGATGCGGGATCCGCGCACGTTACCGCCGCCCCCGCCGGCCGCC
>VYXD01006933.1:895854-999424 GCA_013397195.1 Hylia prasina
TATTGCAGTTACTCCTTGGGCAAATAAGATGTTCAGCCATGAAAGAGTATTATATATATTGTGCCAGATACAGAAAACACCCAGACTGAAATTCTAGAAATAGTTACAAATTCCGATGAATTTTCCAGACTACATAAAAAGAAGAGTAATCTTGAAGGGCTGTTGGATTTTTTTTTTTGTTTACTTCTTTGTTTTGTTCTGTTGCATTTTTAAAAATCATATTAAGTTCTAGATTTGAAGAAGATTTTGAATCTCAGTTTTAGGCTACCTCTGCTAGAGTTAGCTAAAACAGCTTCCTTCAGTGGGTGGATTTCCTTGCCGTATGTTTCTAAGTGTGTTTACGGATAAATGGTGCTGTGGCGCATTATGCCACAAGACCTTCTTTCCAGTCTCCAGGCCATAGCATCAGTTGCAAATATTAAGGCTGAAGAAGGCAAAAATAGCCTTTGGCATAACCTACAGCAAACTGCTGAGACTGTTTGTAGTACTATCTGAGGGCCTCCAAAGCCCAACAGGTTGTTTTTCCTGCTACATCACTTCCTATCCTTAAGACAGCAAAGAACAAGTATCCTACAAAACTCTAAGGCAGCCTTAGGACAGCCATCTATTCACATTATTTATTGCTGGTATTGGTACCTAAAGGTCCCAGTCACGGAAGAGGACGTAAGTCCTATGGTCTGGAAAAATGAAAAAGGAAAATAATCCCTACATCAGGAATTTACATCTGTTTTAAATTTAGCACCTGCTGATTCCATTGTGGGGATGTAGGCACGTGCTTTTTTGTCTACAACTTCCAAAAATGTGACTGTTTTAATTTACTTCTCAGTGCTGGTAATTTATCCTGATCTGAAACACAATGACAAAAATGAAGTTCATGGAGCTCCATATACTTAACAAGAATAAATGAAAACTGCTGTGGAAATCAGCCTGCCAAAATCTAATTAAGGACTCTAATTGTATATTGTTGCTCAGAGAGTTTTTCACAAGTGAAAACTTGTTAAGATTAATTTTTCCAAGTGCCTGTGGCAAAACCAGTAATAAATATTGAATTCTTATGAGCTGTGATTATGAAATAATTTTTTGTGTTCTCAATATAACAAAACCACTAAGGTATTAAATATTTAAATTTACTTAGGAATAAATATTAAAACAAGAACCCAACCAAACAAAAATAAATCAACTAAAGCACCAGCAGCATCTTGGATCTGAACACTTTCTGACCAAGTGTCTACCTTTCTCCCGAAGATCTTTTGACAGAATACATAGCAAATATTTAATGCAAACTGAAATGAAGAGACAATGAAAAAAATGCAAGGGAAATAGGTTTTGCATTTCAGAATTCTTTTGGAGAGAATCAAGCACATTGATGAATTAGTATGAAATTATATTTAAATTTAGGATTAGTGACATGGAACCAAAGGCACATAAAGTCAAAGAACGGGCAATCTGGAAAATAAATTTTGTGATAGGGAGAGGTTTTTTCATTCATAATACCTTCTATATATGTAAAGTAAGTGTTCTTTCTAGCTTAGCATCTGTTTTCTAACATGTTAGAAGAGAAATCTGAGTTTTAGTGATGGCAGAGAATAGGACTTGACAGCCTAAGAGGGCAAGATTACTTATTAAGTTACTGTGTACTTCACTGAAAGACTAACATCCTTCGGTTCTCTCTTTTTTCTATTACTCTGGGTGTAAATTGATTATTTTATTTACTTTGTTTGTTTGTCATGACTCTTTCTACAGCTAGCCTTTTATATCATTGGGTACCCTCCCCAGTGTTCCCACCTGATTGCCTAAACAAAAGTTTCCAAAACTTGTCACTGAAATAAAGGAACAATAAAGGCAACAAAAGAAAAAAATTGCAATTCAACTTATGTGGAAAACAAACAAAAATTCACAGGTATAAGTTTATGTTGGAGAAACTTTGCACAAAGTGACCAACCAATACTGACACAATTACCCAACGTTTACCTGGCCTGTTACTTAAATTTCTAGTCCTTTCTGTTTTCTTTGCTTCATCTTTCTTTTTCTTAGATTTTTTTAGTCAATATGAACATTCATAAAAAATAGGTGAACAAAAAAAAAATTTGAAAGTATATATTGTTTGTGGTTCAACAGAAAATACTTTCTTGTTTTAATGACCTGAAAATCATACGATTATTTTAGTTATTCCTGCATTTTGGTTTGGCTTAGTTCAAAATTCTTAACTGATGATTTTAGAGCTCCTTATGTTCAGCCAAGTCTAAAAAGGGTTTAAGTGACCCAAATGCTTTAAGAGTAAACACCAAACTATCAAATTTCCAGGGCTGTTCTCTTTAACCTAGAGGCATAGGGGATTTGCAGAAAGGGGCAGATGAAAATATCCAGAAAATATGTTTGCATTCCTGTTGCAATCCTGCAGTGAATTTATGTCATTTGTGAGCACACAGGTTTCATTGATAGATCAGGAATTAAGTCAGAAATACACTTTTTAAGTGTTTTATGAAAATACTTCCCTTTTTAATGAATAAATTCATGGTTGCAGTTTGGATAATTGCACCTTCAAAAAGTATAGTTTAAAAAAGTACAAGAAGAAGTGAAATAAAGATAGGCAGATCTGTGGGTGGCTTTGGTACAAAGGAAACTAAATGGGTCAGGCTACTTCATTTTGGAAACCAACAGCTAGGAGAAGGCAGTTAGTGTGTGATTATTCCTTTTTTTTTCCTCCAAATGCAGAAACTGGGAATCTTCCAAACAAATAATCAGACTGCAGGCTTAAAGCATACAAAAAGAAGTATATTTTCATGCACTGAAAAATTAAATTTTCAGAACTGTTAAACAGAGCCAGAGGAGATACATTTAATAATTACTGATGGACTCAGTGGTTTGGTCTGAATATCTGTTTCTAGTAACCTCCAACCTACTGATCACTCTCCTTCTTGTCACAACTTCTACATCTGGGACAGCACAGTGAGCTAGGTGAATCCAGACTATCTGGGGCATTTCAACATTTTATAGCATAAACAATCATTGCAAGATAATCAAGCAAATAAACACTCAGTTAATGGAATACAGTTTCATGATATTTTAGCTCTGAACCAAAATCTGTGAAATATTTAGTGGCTAGGGCATAATAGAGATCTTTCCACACAGAGGAGCTATGTCATGAGTCTGTTGTGCCACACAGATCTGGAATATGGAGAGCCCAAATTTCGGTGGAAGTTATCAGACAACCTGCCCCCAGGAGCAGAAAAGTAGGGAAGAAGTCCTACATTTTGAAGTAGGACTAAATAGCTCACAGAATTTTTACCCTACATTATTTATGCTCTTGAAATCCATCAACCATGCTGTGATTAGATCAGTCCTATGCCCATTTTAAAATATTTTTATTTGAAAGGATCGGCAACGGTTTTACTGAGTATAAAGAGAGGCTAAAGACTACAGTTCAGAGTGAACAATTACATTCTGCAGACACAACACAACAATGCATAAACAATCACTTCAAAATATGAGGTTGCTTGTGAAAGAATATCTTAGAAAGGGAAGCTGTGGCTAAAGCTAAGGCTTGCAATCCACATGGTTTTGCAACTGGCTGGACATTAGGAAGGCTTAAACTAACTGAGTGTATGTGCATTCTTAGACCCAGCAAATGGAAAATTCTCATTAAGGTTGCATAAAAGTGTAAATCAAGGCACAGGATTATCATTGCCTGCTCTTGCTCAGTGTTCTGGGCAGCTGAAAAAAATCCCAGCAATATCAGTGCATTTTGTTCAGAAATTGTTTTGGGTTATGTTGCTCAAATTCATGATTTCCCTCTTATTCTTGGGTCACCTTTGTGTTCCTTCTTCCAAGCCTATGGGTATACCCAAGTCTGCATGTCAGAGTGACACAGGGAAAGAAAAGTGGTGTCTGTTTTTTCTAAAGAATGGGGAGCAGCAGAAGAAAACCTCCAAATCCCTGTCACAAGAGTTTGTCCCTCTCCACTTTCAATTCTCTTCTTTTCTCTATTATGAAAAAAAAAATTATGTTTAGACCTGTCTCTTCCATCAACACAATTTCTTGTCACTCTGGCACTTCTTTCCTATAGATTTGCAGGTCTGCTAAATCACCTTTGTGAGAACCATACACAGTAATAGGATTCAGATATCTACAGCATCTAGGTATCAATTCTGCTAAGCTGCTGCAGATAAATCATCTTTTGCCTGAGTCTGAGGAAGTACAATGACTTTTCAGACAAAACTGTGGTTATTTTTCCAAAATTCCATAAAATAGCAGAGGAACATCCTGAACCTGATACAGAAACGCCAGTGATACAGTAGCATTAAATAGTTTCATCATTGTAATTAAAAACTAAAAAACTAATTTTTTTAAAAAATAATAGTTTTTCAATGGCTGCTTTTTAATTCAAGAAGACCTTCTAACTCTTTTGATAGTATGTTTTTGTTTGTGCTTAGGATTTCTGGTTAGAATAGTGTGCTGTAAGGTGATTGCTCTATCAATCACAACCACAGACAAGAAAAGACCTTACTCTCCTTTACTTTTTCTGAACCAGTTCTGCTTGTTCATTAGTCTTGACCATGTTTCCAAACCTTTATTCAGATAACTATTGCTATAAAAACTTCTATATACTGCTATCTCTCTTTCAAAACAGGACTGTGTTACACTAATGGGGAAATTAAAAGGTTGTCACTGAAATAAACTGATAATAAGGGAGGGGGTTTTTATAATTTTTGGAATTATCAACTCTCAAATTTCACTTGTTATGCTTTCAGGGTTTCCTTACAAGGGTACAAAGTGAGCATGTCAGACTTGCTGATGATTTAAGTCTCATCTATTCTGCTCCAGATGGCCTGTCCAGGCAAGAGAAGGACAGATGGCTTCAGATATTTCAGTGGTGGGAAGTCAAAAGACAGCAGTTTTTTTCCTGCATGTGCTCTTCCTTTCTGAATTTTCTTTTTCCTGGAAACAATTTTTGTTGCTGCAGGAGCAATTAGGTGACAGTGAGTGTTCATTTATTCCATTGACTTTATAGTGGACAGACTTTAGGTCTCAGATAATGGTTGAAATGTCTACAAACATCTCAGTCTCTCAGATTCAGTTCTTTGTTCTCTGACAAGATTATATTCCAGTCATTAAAAGGCACATGTGAGAGCAGAAGAAACAAATACTGATCTCATATTATTAGCTTTTTCTTTTTAAATCCTACTACCCTATCAACTTTTTCCTGCTAGAAATGCAATCTTGTCTGTGGCAGTGAAATCAGAGAGACTACTACTTCTAACAGTTATCCTTTAATTCTTATTCATAAAAACTTTCAGAACTAAGAAGGGCTTAAGGGTTTCCCTTTAATGATTTCACCACCCTCCCACCAAAAAGTAAAAAATTAAACAAGATTTTTATTTTTATTTTATTACGATAAACCCTAGGCAGAATTCAACTGTGATTTTTTTCTGCTAAAAAACAATGATATCTGGACTTGTGTTCCCAATAAGCAAACTTGAAGTGCTGTGAAACCATGAAATTCAAAGTTTGAATTACAGCTGTCACATCTTCATGATTCAACAAAGCTTTAAATCTGTTCCTCAGACACTAATTATAAGGTAATTTGTTAATCCTTGAATGGGTAATTTAGCCTTCACTGGGTCCTTTTCAGGCCACCAGTTTCTGGCCTGCAAAATGGATATCATGGCATTGCTATAACACACATGGAGATGGGCATGGCATTAAGTTATATTTCTAAATGCTTTATTAGGTGCTGTTTAGCTGCCATTTCCTAACTTATACGCTAAGTGTTGAATTATTTTCTGAAAGCATTGCATTTTGGGACATTTCCTAGACATGTGGCATTAGCTTCCCTGACAGGAAACCAGAAACCACTGTCAAGAATATCTTGGCTGCTGTGCAGTGTCAGAGTTCCAGTAACACAAAGATCAATCATTCTATTCAGCAGATTATAGAAGACAAACAGAAATTCCCTCTTTAGCAAGGGTCAATATTTGCTGTTGCCTCAGTTTGTAAAATGATAAAATGTCATAGGGTCTTAACAGAAGGGAATAACCTTTAAAAATAAAAAGAAGGAAGGAGCAAAAATAATAATCTTTATTACAGAATGCTTCCCAGTGAGAAAGAGCAAAGCCTGTGATAGAGACGACACATATTAGAAAAAGAAAAGGAGAAAAAAGGTATTGTGGAGCAGAATGAGGGTGGATTCTGAAATAACATCTTGTTAACATACTGTTGTATTTTCCAGCAGAGATAAAAAGAGCATTTTCCTGCAAAGATAGATATGATATCCAGCTTTCAATCTGTGGAAAGGGACTGTGTTCTTAGATTGAAATATTGCATGATAAGTACACAACCAGCAAAAATATAGAAAATAAAGCCCCTTTTTTACTGGAGAGCTGAAAATAGAATTGAAGGAGAGAGAAGTACCTCATTTCTCCAGGATGCTAAAGCTAAAGCTAGAAATTATTTAGTAGTGAATGATCAATGTGAAACCAGCAGTCTGTCTCTATTGCCTTATGCCATATAGGTCAACAGGAGAGACAGACAGAGAGAGAGAAGTATTGAAATTAAAGATTATTTTTATTCAGCGTGCATAAATGCAAATCATAGGTGTGTTATTTGCTCTTCCATGAACAGGGAAATGAAGTTTCATATTTCTCCCTTTAGAATCTTTTAATATTTTAAATATCTAGCTTTGAATAAGTAGTCTTCAAGAAATGTTTTGGGTTTTTTTCTCTCTGTCATTCTGCACATTGCAAAGCCCAGACAACTTATTAAAACATTAGGAATTTAATCATATCTTAAACTCTTCAGCGTTTAAGATTTTTACATCTGAAATTTTTGCTTTTCTAATAAATGGCCAGAGAATATTAGACCCTTCTGAAATACCCTTCTGCAAGTAAGGATGAAAGGAGACTAAAATTGGGCAAAATAAATTTTATGTACAATAGCTGACAATGGTTGCACATTGACTGAGGTTCATCGTAGAGCCGGACCTATCAATAGAATAAGGATTTTCTTTCACAGCATTTTCTTGTGATCCCAAAATCTCCATTGTTTGCATTCAGATGGCATTTGCCACCTATGCCCATAGTGCAGAACAATTTCTAAAACCCTGTGTTATTTGCCACGTGTATTTGGTTCTATTTCAATGTTGTGTTGCAGAGATCCTGTGAAAGACCATTGAATTTGTTGTCACAGGTCACTCTTCACAGCCTCAATGCGCTCTTTAAAAAACTACAAGATGACTAAAGCACACTTAAAGCACTCTATGGCAGTAATTTGCAGCAAGCCTCTGTTGTTAATGACTTGACACAAAATGTCATTTTGATTCCATGTATTCACGATCCATTGTAACCCAGGTAACTCATTTTAATTGCACTTGCTAGAACAGAAATTCCACTCTTTAAAATTAACTAGAAAGGTGGTGTTATGAGTAATAAACCAACCAAAAAATTCACTATTAATTCCAATAACAGACAACTGACCTAAAAGTTTGGACCATCTACTTTATTTGTATGTCAAATATCCTTTTGTAGTCTGTCCTTATTATAATTCATAGAAAAAAATACCTCAAAAGAAAATTATTAAGAGATAATAGATACGTCATCAGTTAAAATTGCAGGACTGTATTTTTTCTCATTTTATTTAATAAGATATAGGCCAGATTTTTTTCTTTAAAAATCTCAAATACATGGTTTGGACAGTTGGAATCCTTTGAAATATTGTAATTTATTAAGATGGTAGGAAAGGATGTCATTTGAATTCAATTACAAGAGAGTGATGCAGGTTGCCTTGTAGGCTGACTGAAAAATTATACCTCATCAATATTTATTAGAATCATGTGCTAATCCTAACTCCATGGATTCTTATGCAACTTTTAGAACACTTACCTTATTTGCCACTTGACTGTCATTGCATTAAAATGTGCTTCTACATCCACCCACATGTATATTTGTTTTTAGTAAAAATCAAGTAACTGGAGATACTGTGTACACTGAGAAGTAAGCAAGTGATAAAATTCCCTAGGTTAGCCCAAATCTACTAGTCTGGTTGTTTTTGTACTTCACAGTGTTAAGGAAGTAAAAGAGCAATTTCTCAGGCTTATGATATTTATTACGTTATTATTAAAAGGAAATTGAATTCTCATTGCAGTAGTCATTCTCATATGCAGTGCAGGAAATAGAATTTGTGTTGAAGAAATTTTTGTGTAATATGAAGGACCTTATTGATGCTTTTCAGTGTCAAAATGAAATTAATTAAGTCCCAAATATTGTAACCTTCTTTTTCCATTCAGAAAATAATTATACAATACTGTACTGTATTTTCTCTTGTCTATCTTTTGACTTTTTTTTTTAAAAAAAACCTTTTCTGCACCATTCAGAGGGAGGAAAATCTCCTAAAAATCATTCCGCAAAATCCTGTCACGAAAAAAACACCATTGTAAACAGCTGAAAACCAAAGGAATGTTATTTCTATTTTACCAATAGATCTGCAGAGCAGATCAGAAGTATAAGATTCAAAATATAGCCCACATGTAAGTTCATTCTTCTTTTTTGTTGCTTTAAAAAAATGCTACCAACTGACAAAGTGTATTGTTCTCAATGCTGTACAATCCCCTTTCCAAATAAATGGGGTTTGCCCCTTTTTCCCCCAAAAAATAGATTGGAGGAAATTCCCAAAATATAAATAATATGGTTATCTGATAAATTATTTATGGATTTGATTGTTCCAAAACACAGATGTTCCATGTTGTGAACTCCTTAAATGTAAAAGCAGTAGTACTACAAATTACTTCCCTACTTTTTAGGTAATTGTTATATTTTTCTGAAAGGTGAGACCATTTTTTTTTTTTAAGTTGCTTGCGTGCTTGAGTTTGACAAGGATTGAGTTTATCTCAGCTTCAAAGAGGATACAAGTAACCTTTTAATTTAGAAGTAGGTAAGGAGTATGCCCAAATGTGGAAAGTGTGGCCAAAAGCTCTGAATACGTTCACTGGCAGGTGAATTCCTGGGGGAAAAAAAAAAAAAAAAATCACCGGTGGCCTTTAGACAACAGATGGAGAAAAGCACTGGTTAGAGTAAGTGCAAAATTTTTTGAGACTTTTGTTATTAAATGAAACCTTTGAAAGGTAGTGAGGGTGCAATGCTTAACCTGAGCCCCAGAACTACTGAAATGTGTAACACAACAGATATAGGAGAGATTGGCACATAAATTTTGATGGCCAAGGTAATGAACAGCAAAAACACTGTGGTTATTATATGAAAGTGGAATGTGCAATTAATGTTCCAGTGGCATAGAATAATTCTAGTAATTGAGAAAATCCCTCTGTGATTTTAAGGCACTGTGCCAAATGTACTAATATCTTTCTTGTCGAGGAAGTTAATCTGGGATGTTGCTTGCATGTTGTACAAAGCTTGGCTACAGGGGACTGAAAAGCTTCTGATTTAGATTACCTGGGTTCCTCAGGTTCGAAGTTTCGAGTGTTGCCTGTTTTGAAGGTGTAGAATTTGTGAGGAGCCAACAGTCCTCCGAAACAACCCATAAACTTCAGGTTCAGGGTCCCCAGCATTGCCCCAGGCAATGGGCTGGGTGAGTCTGTGAATAGTTCAGAAGATCACTGAAGTCACAAACCTGTTTTTCACTCAGTTTAACCAGTTATTCAGATTAACCCTGTAACAAAAACATAACACCAACATTTCTAGCATTTTCCAGCTGTGAAAGGGATCAGATAACTCTTCTCTGATCATCCATGAAAACTCTGAGAAGACCAGCAATGCTATTTCTCAATCACGTGTGTTTAATTTGGTTATCCTTTCTGCAAATTCAGGAAGAAGTCTGCCTGCTTAGAAGATTGAGCATTACTTATAAAGGAACTTGTCAGCCACTAGTTCAGAACATTTTTGCAAAGGTGTTGCACATAGCAAAAGATGACACACTGGTTACACAACTGGGGCATTAGGAAAATTAGGGATTTTTAACATGCTTGCTTGGGGGTATTTTCAAATTATTGAAATAGATATAAAATTAGGTTCCATAAAAAGATGTATTCCTACTCTTTTGTAATTTCCAAGTGTAAATCAGCAAAAAGAACTGCAGAGAAGTAATAATAACTCCCTCCAAGTGAAGTGGATATATTTGACCTCTGAAACAAACTCTGTTTCAGCTGCCTTTAGGAAGGGAACTAGGTTCTGTTACCCTGCTTGAACAATCTTCCTCTGTTCAGTCAGTAGCCAGTGAGCATTCAGACCACACAGGGAATGAAGAGGAAGTATTGCACAAGTTGAGTAGTATATGGACAAACACACCCTCTTGTATTAGGAAGAGGAAAATCAATTCACATCAAAGACTGGTCAACTGTAGCCTTGAAATAAAACAGAAAATAAAGTTTTTTAACTGACAAATTTTATAAGATGTATTTTAAGACAGTCACACAGTGCAAGCTCTTAAACATAATTATATATGCCCATCTGTTTATAGGGAACTTAAAAAACTTCAGTGTCTCCTGAGCTTAAACAGTCACTCAGGAGAAGTATATCCCATAGTAATCAACCCCAAATGTGTATGAGACCAAAAATGAACTTCAGCTCCAGATGCCCATCTGGAACCAGAGTTGTTCCTCAGGATTATCTCTTAGAGGGCAGCAGCAGTTCTCTGCAGAGAAAAAATTTTCTATAAAAATCAATTTCATCTAATCAAAATTTCTGATTTTCTGTGGTTTTCTGCATCTTTCTAGGTTTATATGATTTCTCTTACCATCTTATCATTACTCCAGCAATTAAATCAGTGCAGGGTACTTATTTTACTGCAAGCAAGGCAGGCAGAAAAGAACCACTTTCTAGAAAAGAGATGTGTTTTTGCAAAAGCTGCTTTTCTTCATTCAGCTACTTCACCTTGTTCTCAGCCTCATCTTTTTCAAGGTTTTGTATTTCTTTGGAGGAGGAAAGGGGTAGCCAGGGCTATTTTTAGAAGCACTGATTCACAGTCTTTTATGTTTCTCTGTTCCCATCAGGCTGAGCGCTGGTTATTAGTGGAGTACAATGTCTGGCATACACTACAACAACATTCAGACTTTCAGCATCACCTGAATTTACCCTTGAAATTTTCTAGAAAAAAAAAGACACACAATTTTAATTAGAATGTTTCGGTTTCTTTTTAATGAATTAGATTCATAATTAGGAGCATATTTTAAATAAGTATTTAGTATGTTCTTTCCTTCCAGGTTACAGATATTATAATTTGTGTCTGAAATGACTCTCCTAATCACTGGCATGAAGAAAGAGATCATATGAGTTAGCTTTCTCAATAATCTCACTCAGTGTAAAAATAGCAGAAGAGGAAAGAAAGAGGCACTGAAGCAGAACTTATCTCTTGGTCTGCAGTATTCATTAATATTTTGATTCATTTTTGTTCTCAGCCAGTCGAGTAGAATACATTTTATTTGGCTTCTTATGGCACAAACCTCTCTCTCTGAATTTCGCTTACATTTAATTTATAACCTCTAGGCCAGGTTCTTTCACATTCATCTTGTGCTGGGAAGCTCCATTAATTTCTCTGGAATTATTTCCAATTCCAAAAGAAAGAAGAATACGTCCTCCCTGCACTTGCTCTCCATTAAAGCAGGGAGTGAGCTGGAGATGTGCTCATGCTCTGCAGGGAAACATCTTCCAATTCCATCTGACATCACAGGGTAGATATGAGACACCAGTAGTAGTGCAAGGTATTGCTTGCTTCACTAAAAGGACATTTCTCTTTGCCATAGAAAGTGGGAATATTACATTTATAACAGTTCACTTCACTTACCAAAGCGAGGGAATTCAGCCTTATCTCCATTACATCCACAGTACACAGGAGAATCAATACTTACCAGATGAAGTTTGCCCATTTAGAATCTGTCACCTGTCAAAGGCAGTACAAGAGCTAATTCCATTATCAGATTTAAGGAAAGCTGCCAGCTCCAGTGATTCTCTTTAAGTAGCTGGCTCACAGACCTTGATTCTATCTAAATGATACAACCTTGCACAAGGATTGCTCTTAGTCATTGTACTGAAATAAAACACGTTCAATTCCCAGTCACTTTGGATCCTACCATTTTTCAATAAAACCAATCTGACTTAAAAAATCACATATGGAGAGATGAACACACTTCATGTACAGTTCTACATCTGTATTTCAGTTAAGAAATGCCACAACGTACCTAGACAGAGTAAAGGAGAAAAAAAGAGGAAAGAAATTATACTTCTGATATATTTGTTGTAGCTACTGGTATAAACACACTGAGGAACCCTGAATTGCAATCACAGTAAATGTGTCCAAAACCATGTTTCTGCATGGATCAAGAATTGAAAACAAGAAGAATCCCAGAAAGCAACTCAATGTGGTTCTGATTAGAGTATACCTGTAGGTAATTGACAAATCAGCATATGCTGGCTGAAATTAATGAAGACAGATGTTTTCTAAGATTCAATTACAGTATTTTTACTTGACATGGGAACTAGAAAATCACATATTACTTGCTTCAAACTGTTTGAGATGCTGAACATAAAGCACAGCCTAGCATGTGATGCTTATTACCTTATTTCACTTTTTGTGCAAGTTTTCAAATGGCTCCCACCTGAGTTAAGAAACTGTAAAAGTCGTGATTTAAAACAGCTGTAGCTAAGCAGCTTGCCTGCCTGTAAAGCAGAATGGCTTTGCAGTACTGTGGTGGTATACAGCTGATCTTGTTCTCCTGTAAAATATGAGGAATATGCAAATCATTTAAATATATATAAGCCCAGGATATTAGCAATCTTTTACTTTAGTGCAATGTTCTTGCAATAAACATTTTCTGTGGTCAGAGAATAAAAATTATTCAGGTCATTAATTTCCTTTCAGCTTATTTAAAAAAAAAATCTAGCAATGTAAGAAGACAAAAATATACAATAAAACATGAACTGTCAGAAAAATTTCCAATAAAATCCTACACTTACTCTAGACCTTGGTTAAAGTAAGTAAATACTCATAATGAATTTTCTGCAGGCAATTGGGTAAACCCACTCACTCACTTCGCTTTTTGTGGCAGTCAAAACCGCCTAATTTTAGCTTTATACACCCACACACAGTCTAGCTGATTTCAGCAAGGCACTGCAGAGAGCAGAGACCCACACAGTATGCCAGCACTAAACTGTCAGCTCAGGATTTATTAACATGAACCTTCTGGATTATATTCTACTCTCTTCAGACCTCAGTAACTCAGTAGTTTGTATCTCTCTGAGGAAAACAAACAACATACAATCAAAACAGATAAATATAGAGTCTCTTATAAGTTACCTGTGCATGTTTTCTAGTAACTACTCTGAGAATCCTTTTTTGTGAAGTGTATTATCAATCTCTGTAAGTACCTGAAGGGAGTCTGTAGTGAGGTGGAGGTCAGTCTCTTGTATTAAGTAGCAAGCAATAGGGTGAGAGGGAATGGACTCAGGTTGCACGAAGAAAGGTTCAGAACCAGGTATTTCTTCACTGAAAGGGTGGCTGAGCATCGGAACAGGCTGTCCAGGGAAGTAGTGGAGTCACCATTCCTGTAGGTGTTTAGAAGACCTGTGGATGTGGCACTTGGACTTTGGTGGTGGACTTGGCAGCGCTGGGTTAGTGGTTGCATGCAATCATCTTAGAGGTCTTTTCCAACCTAAATAATCCTATAATTCTCTGGTTAACTCCAGCATTCTTTCTAAAGAAGAGATCATGGCTGAAATAAAGAATCAGTTCTCTCTGGCTGCTGAAGGCTTGTCAGGCTTCAGAAGCTTAAAGAAAGCTTCAGTGCTGTCTGTATTCCTAGATTCCTCCCTGCCCACACCTGCAGCTCACCCCGTGTTGCTGCAGCCCCCTGCTGCTGTCACCTAGCAAGGTGCAGCAGATGGGTGATGTCCCTGAGCCATCCTGTCTCTCGCAGAAACAGGTCAGTGCTCTGAGTTAAGGGGGGGAAAAACACGCAGC
The DNA here is from genome assembly GCA_013397195.1 of Hylia prasina. NCBI lineage: Eukaryota > Metazoa > Chordata > Aves > Passeriformes > Sylviidae > Hylia > Hylia prasina. The sequence continues at coordinate 909,814 of VYXD01006933.1, forward strand.
TGATGGAGAGGTAGGAAAGATTTGCACTCAAAGGGCCTTGGCACATTCCCAAGTGTGATCTTGTTGCAGGTGTTTCCTCATCTCGTTTTGATGCCATCAGCACGGGATTGAAACTGGGTAAAAGTCAAGCTTCTTCATGTGCTCTTGCTTGTACTGCAGGGAAGGATTAGCTGAGGAACCAGAAAATTTCACAGAATTCTTCTAGACACAGGAGCAACATAGCACACTTTTTGTCAGTGCAGATTCCAGACGTGGTGATTAGCCAGAGATTAATTGCTCAAAAGACATTATACCAACTGAACAGGTATCCAAGAGCAATGTTCATTTAAAACATTTCTTACTGTAAAATGGAGTGTGATACACCATTGGGTTGGTTATCAGCACAATGCTGAGCACTGCAGTGAGCTGAAAGATCAGCCTGTCATGCAGTTAGGTGAGTAAATGAGCAAAATGTCGTGGTGCTCTTTTGCCTCTGTGTTGTCACTAATTTCTTTGTGTTTATTATCCAAAAGAAACCCCTACAGAAGCCAGCCAGTACATGCAAATACCCAGCTGAGAATGCATTTTAGATTTTGTGTAGACATACTGGGCTGTAGAAAAAACTGTTTGGTAAGCAGTGTGTAGTAAATATTAAAAAAGGCTTTACAAAAACTCTTAATTTCGTCCGTATCCATATCATGAAGTTTTAACATCCCATGGAAAACATCTTCCATTAAGTTCAGCTTTAGGTTTGCAGAACAGAAACTTACTTAGGATGTTTTCTCTGAAATTTTAAGGGGTTTTCTTCCCACGCCTTTAACACAGAACACCCTTTTTTCTCTGAAAGCCTGTCAGATCAGACCCTTACTATCTGACACTGACATTTTCTGACCTTTTCTGTCACTGGTTCCCTTGCAAGAAATGCTCACACAAAGTGAATCAAACCAAATATTAAAACACACACAATAACAATACATTCTTTCCAGGTTTCCAGTTCAAATCTCCTTTTCTCTGTTCCTGCCTATTCATTTGTAAATTCTTTGTCTCTCATACATTTCAGTGTTCAATGCTGTCAATTAGGAAATTAATAAGGGTGAAAAAAAGTTTTGTGTGCACTGACTGTGCAGAATGCCCTCTATCTGGAGCACATATTGTCTCTCCAGACTTGCTGTACATAAGTGCATCCTGTTATTCAATATATTTATCCTTGGTAGCCCTACATTTTACAACTCTCCCTCCTCCATAGATCAAAATTTGAGGTTATTATTCAGAAATAATAGAGGTTGGACCTGCCAAACGAGCTTGATATCATACTGTTCCAGCAGCCCTATCAGGCTGTAAACATGATGAGAATTTAGAATCTCAATTCACCCACTGCCTAACTCCAGAACACATGAAGTCCCTAAATAACTAATTTTGCACTATGAAGGTCAATAGACGTGTAATCAAGTTTTCTTGAGGATGCCCTAAACCATCCACCCTTTCCAGTGCCTAGTAGCTAGGGTCTTGACACAAAATGAGGTTCAGAAATGGAATGTTTCTCTGGGGTTTTTATATGGTTGTGTTCCACAATTTTTTCCCAGTTAAATCTAACCTGAAAGTGCTGGGAACAGTGAGGATAGCCTTGATTGCTGAGCCACATCAGATGCAAAGCAGGAAATCCAGTACCAAGACCACTGTAGCAACTGGTAATATCTCCACATCTTAAACAAATGAGAGGTTGAAACTTATCATAGGACAAGAGCAACAATGCATTATCAAAAGCTTTGGGAGATCCAGAGCAGAACACGTATTTCACTCACTAAGAAAGATCCCAGGTAAAATCTAGATTCTATAGATTTTACCAATTTCAGGGCAAAGTACTAAACTTTAGTTTAGTTAATTTATCAGGTGTTTCTGTGTAGTTGAGTGCTTCCAAGTTTGAAGTTAGTACAACATTACCTGAAATTACAATAAACTGTCTGGAGAACACAAAACCAGTCCTCATGATCTTCTATAACTTCAGCATATTTTCCTATGCATTATAAATTTATCCCCAAGATATTTTCATTATGAATCAGTGTACAAGTACTCTATGAATCAGAAAACAACACCTCTCTTGCATATTCTTTCCCTTGTACTGTCATGAGCACTAAAACATGTAACGATGACCTTTAGGATATCATGACTGACATTTGTACCTCACCACTATTGTTTCAGTTCTTTACAGATGGAGACAGATATATGTGTAATGATTCTATGTCCATTGTATTTTCACAGTTTACTTTGAAACACTGATATTAGAGAGTTAACTTTCCTTTTGAAATGAAGCTTACTGTCAGAGGAAAGCTCTGGCCCTGGCAGGTGTCCATCCTATAAAGGAAGCATTCTTCTTAGGAACACTGGTCTGATTTGTATTGAGAGAAAGAAAATAATATTAATCTAATAAATGTTCTCACAGTTTTCAGCAAAAGGAGCACAGTTCAATCTTTTTCAGGCAATTATATAGTTAATGAAAATAATAAAAATCAACAAAAAGGTTAAAAATTAGTTTTATTCTCCACTTTTAGCCATAGAAATTACTTCTTGTCTCACTACCATTCCATTTGTCTCTAAAATTTCCATCCTTAAGAGGCTGTAGTTGTAATATTAGATACAGAAAAAAAATGTTTGCATCTTGTTAGGATTGGTTAAATATGTGACTATTAAATGGACATAAGATACATTTTGAACTCTTTTCCCGTTGCACTGTGCTCTGTGAGTCAGTAGCTGGACTTTGTTTAATGACAGAAGGCTGCTGATTATCATTCCAAAGAGATGTTTTGGGCTTCTGTCAAACCTTTTTCACTGTGCAGGTGAATTTACATTTCTGATCAGGAACCTATTTTAAGGGGCTTTTAACAATTTTTTCATTGGATTTGTTCCATACAAAATAAAAATTATTATTTCCTGAAGAATAAATTCAGATTGAAGAGTGGGATGCAATCATAATTTTAAATTCCCAGGGTCTCAGAAACATAGAGTCTTTTTTATTGCTTTTCCCCCTTACACTACTGCACTGTTTGCCTTTAACCCTAATTTAACTTGATTTTCTTTGAAGTTTTAGTGTCTCTGGATGGATTTACTGTTCATTATATTTATGTCTTTCATTAGGGGGCAGCAAAGAAAGAAAGAGAAGATTAAATTAATTCGTTTCCATTTTTATAATTCAACATTAGATCTTGAACTAGTCACTAGATGTCATTCTAACACACCAAATAATTTCTTTGAAATTAGGCAGTGTTCTACTACAAATGTTACCTGTCTCTTGAATTTCCATTTAAAGGTGAATGCTTACTTTATTGCAATCACTACTCATTGCAGGTGCAACTCATTAATTGTTTCAATGTTCTGACCACAAAAAAAAAAATCTGCTGGATTGTTGCAGCTAAATTATTAATATCATCAGCAATTCTTGCATTACATTGATTTGTCTTCTGAGTCTCATTGAATAATCAACCACTTCTGAGTTCAAAAGATTTCAAAGATTTCATTAATTCTAGTATGTTTGAATGTTGTCTAAAATTCAAACTGAAAATGTATTATTCATTTTCATTTCATTATATCAGCTGACCCAGGAAAGAGCAATATTATGCAGCTTTGGTGACCATTTTGCCATTTGAGTAAGTAGTCAAGGAAACAACATTCTTACACAGTATTTCGGTGAAAATTATAATCAATCTCTTTTCAAAATATGCCTGTCAGAGGAATTAAACATCCTTATGTCGTGCTATCATTCTGCAGTAGAGGAAAACTGGCCACTGCCAGGGAGATAATAGCAAGGCATTCTGGAGCTTTAACTCACTGTCTTCCACTGCATCCTTTTGTCCTTTGATCCCGCTGATTGATGTGAGTGTCATGGCTAAAACATGAACCTTACTGAAGGAGCACAGTGTGCACCCAGATATCCAAGACTGAAGAGAATGAAGACAAAGTCAGCCTGTTGTTCTAATCTTTTGCCTTTATTTTCTTATGTTCTTGTTCTTCCTTTCAATCCTCCTTCACTTGAAGCCCCAGTGGTTTAAGATGGCTGTTTCCTAGCTAGATAAATTCTGAATGCTGATTCAGTGTTGAAACATGGCTGTAAGCTCCTGCATGTGTCTGGATTTACAGATCAGGAGTTGATGTATTTGCTGAAGAAATTTCCACCTTTGGTTGTTCAGTGCCCTTTACTGTAGATTAGCCCTTGCTCCCCCACCCAGTAAAAGAAAATGTATGAAATCCCAACTCATGATGACCAAAGTCAGTTACTTTAAATCAAGTAATCCATGAAAGAAGTTTCTATAAATCCAGCTGGTTTTGATTGAGGTAACCTAGGCTGGGTTCCTAGAAGCTTTTCAATAGAGAGATGGGGAGTAGCAGAGGAAAGCAAAGAACAGCTGAGGGTAATAAAGGCTGCATCTGACATGGATCAAGAAAGGAACATCCACCCACAGAAAACGCAGAGATAAAAAATATTTTTAGAGAAAACTTTAATATAAAAATATTTGTAGAATTCAATTTAGTTTAGAGAAATCCAGCTTGCTACATGCACCAAAAATGAACCAAATTAAATACAGTGAGAAATTCACACACTGAGAGCTTGTTTCTTTCTTCATATTTTGTTCCTGGTCAATCTTATGATGGATTAAATCCTCCTTCTGATAATTCATGGGCTACTGCAGAGAAAAGTGTAGCAAAAATGTTAATCTATGGATAGAGTCTCATGAAAAATTGTTCTTATGCAATTAATTTGTAAGGTATTATATTACATATTGGTCTACAAGTGAACCTAATTTTTACCTATTGAAGACCAAAGCAACTAATTTTAAATATATATAATTAATAATATATACTAAAGGCAAAGAAGCTTATGCTTCTTTATTATTAAGTTTTATTAAGTTTATATAGAACCTTTGAATCAGGACAATTTTTAATTGACAATTTAAGTAGATCTGTATATATATATGCAGATATGTTTTATAGCACATTGCACACCTACAATGTGACATCTGATGATTTACAGCTACCAAGAAGGTCCATTAAATTAGCTTGCTGCAGAACAATGTTTACACTGCAAGTTACTTATCATACTCTTTAGTGGAAAACCTGCCAGTGAACTAAAATCTTTGAATTTCTATCCAGTTCTTAATTTGTGCAACCAGTCCTTTACCAAGAGAATTATATTGTTGAGAGGGTATTGTTGACACAAAATAAAGGAGATGGAAGGGGCAAATACTTTTGCAGTGAGGAAAAGTGAACTCCTAGTTTCATCATATTTTATGTGGAAAATAAAGCTTTGTAGTTTAATCATTATTTTTATAATAGAAATAAGCACAAAATTACCTTTGAGAGCACCTAATTGGTAGATATCACTGGTAGATTTATCTCAAACCAGAGAGGTGCAATGCAATTCATGCATGAAGTTAATTCCTCACTTCAATAATTTGTATTTAAAAAGTTGTCGGATACAGAGTTCTCCCAGACTACCTGCAGTGCTGAAAGTCAATTCTAGTGATCAAAAAAATGGAATATGATATTTCCTTTTATCTTGACTTCTGTGGATTTCCTCCAGTGGATGTGGGGTAAGTGCTGCAGTTTCTAAAACAGCATGACAGCAATGTATAATCCTGCTGAACCTCTGGAAGATGCATTCTTAATTTTTCCTTCTTGATGTGGGACTCAGTCCTTCTGGAAGGAGGTGTCTCCATACCTTCTGGAACAGATTTTTGAGCAGTTCAAAGGGGAAGCAGGGGCTGACTTTAAAGCCTACATTATAATTTTTGTTGCATATGCCAGAAAATAGACTGGCCAGGAACAGACCGTGCCCAGTTCTGCATGAAACTGTCTTAGCTGATCCACTGAAATATTTAAGGGTTGTAACTAGAAGAGTTATAGAAATAACATTTTGTTACAGGAAAGTATTTCTCGTGCTGTTTGCAAAAGGGACAGAAGAACAGAAAGTCTGAATGCAAGACCTACAAAGAAGTAAAATGAGTCCTTCAGATAGGGTGAAATGCTTTTGTTTCCCAGCCTTTCAGTGAGGAAACATAGAGCCTTTGTACTAACCTGAATTAGGCTCCTCCTAATGCAGTTTGAAGTCATCCAACCTGTCTTAAATTACTCATTAAAGTCATAGCTTCTCTTTGATGTACCCTCCATAATCTTACTGAAAACAATCCTGGGATTAAATTCTCCTCCTAGCAGCAGTTATCAGAAGTTAAACAGGAATAAATGGGATGGATTGCACATTTTTACAATGGAAGACAGCAGAATTGTTGTGTAGTTTCACATTTTTATTTGTTGCCCTTTGTCAATTTAAGTTTGGCAGCAAAATCATTATGCCCTGGACACTTCAATCTCAGCAAATTTATAGAATGTATGTCAGAAGTACTGCATGGTGAATTTACAAAACCCATCACTATGGAGACAATAATTATTTCAAGAAATAATCATGACAGATTGTCAGAGAAAAAGCTTCATTCTTTTGTGGAACAGGAATTCTGTTAGCGTAATTTAGGGCTTGACCTAATAAATGTAGAAGCCTACAAAATGTATTTTTCTTTCCACCTACATGTAGTCAAAACCAAGGCCACAAATGAAATTCTGACACATACATGTAATCCTGTTCAGCATGCTCAGATGTCTCTGATTTGAACCATTTTATACTCCTGTTACAGAAATGTTAGTGATTTAGCTGTACCCACACACAGTTGTATTGGGAAGATGCAATATTTGCAGAAAAATAAAGATTTTTCACCCATTTAGCTCATCTACACCTTGAAGATCTCCAAGCACCTACACCTTGTACTGTGCAATGTGCAAAGACAGTGATATTATTTTATTGGCCAGCTGACAGAACTCTGGGGTTTGGCCCAACACCACCCAGCCTGAGTGCTGTAGACAGAAGTAGCATTTCTCTCCTCTCCTGGCAGACATAGCCATGTCACCAGAGCCCTCATACTGGGAACAGAAATTCAGGTCTTTATCATAGGCAAGAGTTTCCCATTTTGCCAATGCTAGCCAGATAAAGTGAACCTTTTGTTTTTGTGACATGTGGTTTAAAGACTTGGTTCAGGGCCTGAGGGAGACTGTACAAATCAGTTTTCACTGGTTTATGTTGTACAAAGTGTGTGTGAATACATTTGTGTGAAAGCTTTAGGACTTTTCCTCCTGTGCAAGTGGGACCCAGTCAAGCCTCTTGAGCTGCATGTATTATTGCCAAAATTATTGTTACTTACTCTCAATAAGCACCTGAAAATATGCCTGGTTCTCATCACTCACCTTGGAGTACCCTGTGCTATTTTTGAATTCCCTTGACCCCTGTTGACAATGATCATTATACAACTGTTGCAGCCCAGGGGACTGGGGTTCGCTTGAGTATCAGGAATGTGAACTAGACTATGTCTTCATTTTATTAACTCAGTGTTAAATATACCCCAACTGAACATGAGGAGATTGACAAAAATGCTATCTAAGAGGAAATTGCAAGATGGCACAAAATAGCAAGGACAGGGCGCAAGTTTAGCTTATGCTTTGACTTTACCATGAAGATTTCTTCATGAAGTTGCTATCTTCCATTAAATTATCACCTGGACACCCATTCACCATTTTTTTTTTTATAAGAAACTAAACACTGCAGTTCATTCCACTCCTTTGTGTCCTGCTGGAAGTCGCTATTATTCTCCTTCCTCCACCCCACTCTGTTTCCTCCCTCAATTCCTGCCTCATGAAGCATGAAGAGCTTTGAGTATCCCCTGTCCCTCCATATAATTAACCTCCATCCCCCAAGCTCCATCAGGTGTATATGCCCCAGTACACATAGGTTAGACAGTCCCTTCTTTCCCATGTAGCCTTCTGCAGTTCTGTACTTTATTTGAGCTACTTCTAGAGGGCAATCTATAGGTTCACCAGTTTTCTTTCAAGTGATTATTTGCAGCAACTCAACTGAAGAAGGCATGGAGTAGCTACTCAGTGTTTTTTTTTCTTTTCACAGAATAGCATGGAAAAGCAATGTGGACTATTCCTAATGGAGATTTCTGCTCAAGACTATGCAGGCATAAAGGTTGTCAGGCTGGACTGGTCAAAAGTAAGAGCAGCTTTTCCAAAAATGGTAGCTTTTGGTTTAAGACAAAGACCTAGTGTACTAAAAGGGCCTTCACATCGCTACAGAAAAGTGATTAGATGGTGAGGTTCACTCCAGGAGTGTGCTGGTGCCAACCTTCTGCTCTAGTACAAGCTATATGACAAATTGAGGAAGAACCATAGGAAAAAATACAGCACATGTTAGCTGAGCAAAGGAAAATTTAGTAATTGGGGAAGTGCCTCTAAAGGCAACTATCATCCATTTTGCTTTTTGTGTGTGTAAAAATTCTCCCTGTCATAACAAACAGAAAGAACCTTCACAGTCCAGTTACTTTCCTTTGCAAAGCACTTGTCTTCTGCTTTCCTAAAAATTTGCATGAGGAACTGGCTTGAGCACTGGCAGAAGGGAAAGGAGTGAAGCAATTTACCCAGTGGCAATCTTCAGCCATTTAAAGCCTTGGAGCTGCTTTAATTCGGCGCTAAATTGGCTCTGGCACCAGTCAGTCCTGTTTGTGTTCAAAGCTTAGCTTTCCACTGCTTCAGCTGGAGGAAAGCACTTGCTCTCTGTCACCAGGTTGTGTCGTGCAGCTGAGCAGAGTGAAGGCAAAGCCCTGTGTGCACACAGGCTGACTTGCAGCATCTCCTCCCAGTCAGGGCAGGCCATCAGCACTGAGGGTACAGCACCTTGCTGCAGCTTGTGGTGTCCACAGAGCACCAAATCATTCAACTATGCAAGTCCAAAGTCCTTTAAACTCATCTCATGTGGGTTTTGCACTGAAATTGGCTCTGGGTGTCTACACAGCCTGTTGCAGCTCAAAGGCTCCTCACTGCTTTTGGCAGGGAGGATTTTTTTTCAAAAAAAAATGACAAAACTGAGGACAGGCTCAGTGTGTCAAAAAAAAGGCATAACTGGTGCATTAAGAAAACATCTATAAAGGAAGTCTCAACTCTCTCCCCACATCTTGTGGTGTCTTTGCACATTGAGGCAGAAATGCTGGCCAGAGAACAGAGCCCACAGCACCGGAGTGCAAGAGCAGGGCTTTGGGCACTGAGCCATCTGCCATCTTACTGAGAGTGGCAAAAAAAGTGAAAATATACATTTATTCTGCAAAAACTGATTTAAATTTTTAAAAATCCAGAAAGCTGAAAACTGAAGTCTTCAGTTCATGGGTGCATGACTCAAAATTAATTGCTAAATCTGCTATACAATAAGATCAGTTAATTAGGGCTCTCTGGTTCCTTGCATACTAGAGGACATGATCATCTGACTTTGCTGTTTGTATATTGCAATGTACTGAAAATAGAAAATAAAAGTTACACATGACAAAGTATTGATTAATTGTCTCCAAAAAACAAAAAGACAAAACAGCATTAACCAATTATACAAATCTTTAAAAGACAAACCCGTGGAAACAACATTTCCTTCTGTTACAGCTTCGTTTGGAACAGCAGGCTGTGCTCCTGAATTAATTTTACAGCTGAGACACAGCTAATCCACAAATAAGCCTGTTACAGTTGGTGGGCATAACAAAAGAAATGCTTGCCAATAGGCACACATGACATCTGGAGCTTGAAGGCAAATTTAAGGGGAAAAGTATTTTTGGTAATACATTAAAACTTCAGGAATAGGACCTCAGAGAAAAATGTATTTGCAAATATCCATGCCTACTACAGATTGTCATGAGGAGCACATGTTCACAAGATATCCACAAATATGAGAAAAACTATTTTTAATATTCTCACTGATATAAAATTATGTATAAAAAAGTAGAAAGTCACACTTTTCTTATTCTTTAAATTAATTTCTTCTACAGAGAGGACTAAAATGTTAGACTAATTCCAATTTTAATATGCTATTACTGAAACCTATTTTCAATATATTAAATATTGGAGCACAGAAGTATTTCTACTGGAACAGGATTTGGAGTAGTACAGGTGAGATCCTAGCCCTTTTGAAGCCATTAGCCTATCTCCTATGATTTCTACGGAGACCAAAATATTATTCTGAAAATTCAGCTACATGTAGAACTTAAAGCTGGTAACTGTAAAAGAAATTCACACTGAAACCCCTACCAGTATTTTGTTTTCAAGAAATTTGTAAACTTCAGGAGTTTCACAAGTGAAAAAGAAAAAGTAGGTTCATTCACATCATCTCCCTATCGAATAGAACTGATGCCAGCCAGGAGAGTAACCTCACTTCATGTGTGTTGGCACTTAGTACACACATGTCAGATTTTTTAAACATCCATAGGCCAACACAAAGCCCAGCCCTTAGCTGCAAAGATGAGGAAGAAATGAGGGGCTAGTCGGAAGGCAAACAATGTCTGTCACCTATCTCCTGTAGGCAGTGCTCTCCTAATTACAATGACATTCAGGCAAACACTTGAGTAAGTGCTAATTTAGGTAATGACTTTAATAGAATGATTCTCGTGCTTAAACATCATATGAATAATGAAGTGCTTTAAGGTGTAAATCTGTCACTTGCAGGAGGACATATAAGGTGCCTTTAAAAACCTGGTTGTTTGCATTTTCTCAAGCAAAAAAGATTTCTGTGCTGGTCAAACTATAGAGGGTTACAGATTGGTAGAAAATATGAATTCTTAGTATATACAACTAAATTCAATGGCTAATTATAGTCCCATTAAGACCATGTGTTCCACATCGTTTGAGTAAAAATGTATAAAAGGATACCAGTAATGTGAAATTCAATGGCAAGAAGGAAATTCCTAGTTTATTTGGGAATACATTGCTAATAAGGGCTTTAATGTGAATAAATCAATGCTTAAAGGTAATTAATTTCAGTATGCATTGCTAAAATTTAACTGCATGTAAAGGAGCAACTATAACTTAAAATGTACTGGCCTTTGGCCAGTGGTCTGGAAAATGCACTGCATGGTCAAAATGAGGCAATCCCAAATATTTTGTTATCATATCAAGAGTTGAACTGCATGATTGCTATTAAAAACCAGTGTAAGTGGCACGGCTTGATATCCTTTTTGTATTGCTTTGCCATTGCTATCCTTACAACCCACAAAAAATTCTAGTAAGCTCAAATTTTAAAAATCCAGCCCTGAATATTTACAGAGAAGTTTGCATTAGATTTGCAGATGTTCTGCCAGTAGCATTTATGCAAGAAAATATTTTAATGATGCTAACACATTTGGTCTTGGCTTAAGGTATTGCCAAGTTCAATTTCAACATATTTGACTGCTTGTTACCTCTGTGTGTTTCCAATGGAGGTCATCCAACCTCTGTTTTAGCTTCTTGAGCAGCATTGGAATACTGTAACAGCCAGTCAATCTCTGACATCTCCAAGAAAAGGGTTTCTTTATCAAGAATGTGTTAAAAGAGGAGCTTTTAAGTAGGTGTGCCAGCTCTGAGACTTCCTGATGCAAAACCTGCTGTGAGAGCTTTGCAAAACACCCTTGTGGTTTTGGGTTTTTTTGTTCTGCTTTCCGGTTTTGGTGTGATACAGTGGTTTAGGATGCCACTATTTTCTTAGGAGAATATTAATTGTTCTCCGGAATGCATTGCTCTAGCTTGCAATAACCCACAGCAAGAGGGTGATAATTTTGGACAAACATATGCCATTGGGACAGCTCCTCAATGTCTTCTCTCTTTCGACATTTGCTTATCTCTTCCTAATGCTGAAGGTGCACAAAGGTGAAATGCCCTGAATTAATGGTGAGACTGGAGGCTGGCCAAGGGAGCAGCAACTGCATTCTGTGTGGCCAAGCTGAAGTGAATCCTTGCTGGTAACATGGTGAAGCAAGCACTGGGCTGTTTCAGAAGAGCTAATTTCTCAAAGTTGATGGACATTTTTCTCCCACACCTGTGATGGTTGCATATTCAAACAATAATGTGCATGACTGTACATCAGTACCAAAGCAGGCTGGCACCCTGTATGGTGTTTAACTCCCAAAGTAGGAGAAGCTTTGAAAAAAAAGAAATCCTTTGACCAAAGAGACCCTCTCATCCTTTGTGTGCAGCTCTTCTTTTCATCCTCAAGCAGTTTCTGGGTTTAAAGTAGTTCTTTCCTCTGTTCTGTCACAGATGAGAACAAGATCATGATTCCCTTTGTGAACTCTCTGAGCTGTCTGCTCAGTATCAAGATGAAGAGCTCATCTGCACAAGAGAACCGGGCTTTTCAATCTCTAGTTAGAGACAAGTTCCCAGCATGGAAGCAGCCAAAATCATGCTCTTGGGGAGAATTTTAAGATAGTCTTTGTCAGCTGATTCACAGATCCAGCCTTCAGCTGTGAGAAAGCCCAGAGCAGTGCAGTGCAGTCCAGAGTGGATCTGTGCAGTCAGTAACTGCAAGGTACTTTTGCTGTGGTTAGATCTCCCAGCAATCACATAAATACACCCTGAGCCTTGCCTCAGCAGACCATGAAGGATTAATGTAGATTCTCCATTTTAGAAACAAGGATGAAGGCATTCAAGTATCTCTAATGGCCCAAGTGTATCATAAACCAGGCTGAACTCAGTCTGTCAGTGCAAAGAAGCCAAAGAACAGTTTAGGATCTGTATTTGGAGACTCACATATTTGATTTTAAAAGCACACTAACAGCATCCCAGCTGTGTGTTCAGTATGAGGGGTCTAACAAAAGCTGGCTAATTTACAAAGATCTAATGAAAACCAAAATGTTGTAACATAATCAAAATTGTGTTCATTTCTTTAAAGGTGATAATGACATTCTCTCAGTGTATCACTTTTACCAGCCTTCTATTGAAAGACCTCACACCTAGCTTTCCTGAGTTGAAAAGGTCAGCACTGTTATAAAAAAGAAAAGATAAAATATATTTGATTCATCATACCAGCAGTTTTGTTTGAGGTTTTTATTGCTGCATAAATACTGCTTTTCAAGTAGGAGATTCCATGGATAAACATCTCACTTAAGTCGCAGTTATAGTATTTTTTTAAAAATGCTTTAAGATGTTATGTGAAATCCATTTCAAGATATTTGAATCCAGGCATGCATAGTTATTTTTTTACAAAATTTAGAATTTTACAGAGACGTCAATTCAATTGTTTTGACAATGGAAAAACATGGATCTGAGAAAAAAAAATACTGACTTCTAGATGGAGCTTTTTGTATTTTCATGCACTAAACTAGAACAATCTTCTCTGTTCAGTGCCACAGGAGCCTCTATATTATTGGCAAGTAAAAATTAAATTTCTGGTTAACTTACCAAACAGTGCCATTGGTGGAAACTCAGAGTAACAAATATACAGATATTAATTATCATCTCTAGGTTCATAATCTGCAAAGGACAACTCTTATAGAGCACACGTAATATCTAAATGCCTCATCATAAAAACAAAATTGACTCAACCAACTTCATTGAAACACTTTGATTCTCATTCCTCAAGTTTTTTGGGTTTTTTTTTGCTGCACAAAGTAAAATGATTTTGCTATTCTCATTTGCTGGTGATCTCTTTTTCAGAGTTCAGGAGTCCTGCCTCATTTTGCTATCTTAGAAGTCTTAAACTGTGATGTTTTCAGAACTATTTCTCTTAATTTTTCAAACACACTGAAAAACCCCACACATTTCACTGTCAGCACATAGCTAATAAAAAAATCTCATTTATAGAGCATTAGCCAGGTAACTGACAAAAGGCATTGACAATGTCTCAGCATTAAAACAGCAGAATGAAGCACTCTATTAAAACAGTTGGTTTGTGTCACCAAAAGAAACATTAAAACCTCCTGGTCACCTGAGGCGCACAGGTGTAGTGGAATGCCTCAAATTACCCCTTAAAAGAGTGAAAGAAAATTTGAAGAATAGGTAAACCCTTGGGAGAAAAGAACTACATGCAGTGTTGCACACTGTAATACCTTATTAGATTAACATACCCTCTTGTGGTTATCAGCAAATTCCATGAAAATATGTTTTAAGATATAAACCCCCATAAATTAATATTCAATAATACCTAATAATCATAAAATAATAGGTGCCTCTTCCTTTTAGTGGCTGGCATCTTCTCAGTTTGCACAAGCAGCTTCAGTCTCAAGGACATCTCTGTCTTTTCTTACTTTCTAAGTGAACTGTTTGAGCTGCTGCTTGTCAAGAGTGGAAAGCATTGCTGGAGGTCATAGAGTTTCTCCCCTGAGGAAGTCAAGTGCTTCTCTTCCTGTTGCAGTTTTCTCAAAAAGAGAGACTTCTACCCAGGCAAGCTGTTTCCTCAGTGTACAAAGTGACAAGCTACCCCAGACTCAGCTTCAGAGGGCAGAAATCTGTAGGTTCTCAGAAAACTTTCTCCTTCATATAGAAGTACTTAGGCTTTCAACATTGTTCACTACAGGAACTGCTTTTGGATTTTTAGAGCCCAGAGCAGACATGAACTTCTCTGCTTATCCCTATTACAAGTAAAACACATCACAGTAACCAGACCCCCTATTTATAGTAATAAAATTCAATAGCATGCAAAGACTGGGGGGGAACAGAATGAAGGCTTTGTTCATCTGTTGCAGCAAGAGCGGATTTTGACATTTTTCTTTGAAGAAATGCATAGACAAAATTTCAGATGAAGACAGTAAGTCCATAAATAGTGCCTTTCTGAGTCAAAACTGAGTAGCACATTCTTTGCAGTAAACTAATTGTAGGATTACGAATGTCTCCAAAACTATAGATTTAAAGACAGAATTCTGTTTGTTATTCATTATGCTAATCCTTCCATTTTCTCTATTGACGTTCGTATTCTGAATCTTATGCTGTTTCATATTATTTGGGACTTGACTGTAGGAGGAAAAAGTCAATCCATTAAAGTCATTTGCATATCAGAATAGTTGACTGAGCACAAGACTCAAACACTGAATTTTAAACCAGAGGAAAATAAAATATACCAGCAGGTACTGAGCTAAATCCAAGTTTAGCTTTGGCCACCACTGAGAAATATTTATCATAAACAAACGTATGATTATCTGCCTGCAAGAAATTTTATTTCCTACTACTTGGAGCATAGCAAGTATTCTTGAGCAAGAGATTATTTTTATTTCAGAGCCTTGTATTTTGTTTTGTTTAGGATTATTACAGAGTTTATAATTTAATTTTGTGTCTCATCACCAGTTTAAAGCAAACAGCGTAGAAGCTCTAGGTACAAGAAAAGACGTAGGATCCGTGTTTCACTTTGTATTCAACCACAGTATAAATGCCTGCACAGACACCCTCAAGGGGGATCATTCTAAGGTTTCCTTGTTTTAAGTTAACTTGTGGTTGCACATCACGTTAGTTTAATAAATTTAAGTGCCAGTAAGTCAAACATCTGTAATGAGTAATTATGCAATTACACATAATTACTTCACTGAGTTATAATGTGAGCATTCTTATTAAGCTTGAAAGTCAGGAGGAAAACAGTGTGTACAAGCATTGTTCTCATAATAGCCAGCCATAAGCTGTCTCCACATTCACTGTCAATAACATGGTACTTAGGTTAGGAGTTGCATCTGAGTTGCATTGAAGAACTTACCCTTTGGCAAGGAAGTAAATCCACATTGATTCTTGATTCGTGAATGAATTGCAGCCCTACAAGGAGGCATAGACAAGAAAACGAGTATTTGTTTCATGATCCCATGTCCTGAAAAGTTCAGTGGAATTTTTAAAGAGTTGTGGTAGTAATTTCAGCCTGTTAGAACAGGCATTCAGCTCTGGAGAACCAAGAATTGCACTTCTTGGATAAGAGGATATGTACAAGGATCTTTTCCCCATCCGTTTTTTCCTACTGTCACATGAAAGTTGAAAAAAAAATGGAATTATTTCTCTGGCACTTTTCCTAGAAGACGGTCATTCTTGAGCTAGACAGAGTCAAAATGAAAAGAACAAAAATAATCTCCATTTTGGTGCCTCTTTTGTTGAAAGAATGGAAAAATGTAAAGAATTTATACCACCTTCTGTCAACAGAAATCCAATTAAGACTATCAGTCAAATACTGTTGAATTCAAGTATTTCTCATGTGTATAAATGTTTTGGGACTGGCATAATTGTTCTATTCATCCCAGAAACCACTGTGGGCAATCGAGAAACAGTGAAAATCTCAGCATGCTAAGAAAATGTATTGCATAAAACTTGGTGGTAGAACTGCTGATATGAGTCCTGAAAATGTTTAACATTTTTGTCATTTTAATGAGGAACTTAGGGTTGTCCTTCCTAAATAAGTCCAGTAACTCATTTAGGAAAACCAAAACCTCTCCCTGCATGGGAGACACAAAAGGTGGTTTGCAACCAAGTCAATTCTTTGAAACGTGAGTTTATCACAGAAGCTCATTTTGTTGGGTAACAGGTTAAAACAAACTGAAGGAAATTATGTATTTCTACAGGATTTCCGACTACAACATATTGCTTCTGCTGATTCAGTGTCCCAGAGAGATTGGACAAATTCATGGAAGAAAAGTTCATCAAGATCTGTGAAAGTTTGATATAAATCTATGATATAATCCTCTGCTTTAGGAAGTACCTTAGAGATAGAGAAATGGAAACAGACTGGAGAAGCAGAAGTATGTGTAGAGATAGATAGATAGATAGATAGATAGATAGATAGATAGATAGATAGATAGATAGATAGATAGATAGATATGCCTTGCCATGGTTTTTTTCAAAATATCTTCTCCTGAAAACTGTCAATAACATAATACTTAGGTCAGGAGTTGTCTGTGAGTTGCATTGAAGAACTTCCCCTTTGATAAGAAAGTAGAGTGACTCCCTGCAGTCCTGGTGCTTTTTGCTTCAGTTAAGTTCTCTAGTTGTTCTCTGTTTCTCTAGTTAATTCTCAGATCACAGTGCAGCCTGAAGAGGGGATGCACCATCAGACAAGAATTGAGGTGATGGCTGAAGTGAAGTTGGAAGTGTCTTCCTGCTCTGACTTGATGTCAGTGATGTGCATCTCGAGTGTGAAGCAGGAATTTGAGATCTCCACCAACTTTAGATAATACAAATGCAGAAATGACAGTCTTGTTCCTGTGTGTGGATACTTCCTCTGCTCCCAAGCCAGAGCAGGAGACCAGGATGTGTGGGAATAGTGGGCTGAGATCTGCAATAAACTGTCTGTGCTACAACACTAGCAGAGGACTGGACATGCTTCTGTCAGTTCAAGTTACAGGTGGAAACAAAAGGAGGTTATTTTTCAGTTCATTGGAAATTCTGTGGCATGACAGGAGGGTCAAGAATATTTTTCCTCACAAATTTGTTTTCCTGAGGGTTACAGCGGTATTTAACATTCATACTGTAACAACCAACAAGAAGTTATCATTACAAAACAATCCCTAAATTAAATCCTGCTGTGCTAGAAAATGTGTTTTTACATAGAAATCAGTTTGTCAGAAGGAAAGAGAGGGAGAGATGTGTAGGATTGCCCTCTTCCCACTGAACTCTTGAGATTGGGACATCTGAGGTCCTAGAGCCCAAACTTCTTTCAAACAGGACCTATTTTTAAGCTGTGAGCAGGTGGTGGGCTCACACCTCATCCAGTCCAGCACTGAATGTTTCCAAGGGCAGAGATTCCTGGGACCTTCTACTCAAACTCTTTCAGTGCTGAGCCTCTTTCACATCGAATAATCTTCTTCCTTACATCCACCAGGAACTACCCTTGCTGCTCGGTGCAATGTGTGTCCATTGATCTTTGTCCTTTCATTGTTTCCTTTCAAGAAGAGCCTGTCTTCACTATAATCTCTCCCTAGATCAGTGATGACTGCCCTCCTTAAGCTTCTTTTGTCTGGGATGAACAACCCTGTGGTGATAGCACACCCTGAGATTATAAACCTTGCCTGGAGTTAGCAGCTCAGGCTCAGCACCAGGGTGCCACAAGCTCTGGAATTGCAGCTTAGACCTGCTCATGGTGCAGGCTGCAGGTTTACACCAGCCTGCAGCCTCTCAGGTCAGCAAAGCTGCAAGGATGCTACTGAGTTTCTCCCGAGTATTTAATCTGGTGGCAGTCACTAGAACAGAGCACAGTAATAACTGGCTTTGTCTGCTGAGCAGCATTAGCAAGGAGTTAGAGCCTAAGCTGCTGGAACTGAGCCCAGACACTCAACTCCAGCAACACAGCTTCAGTTTAAAAGGATCTACCATGAATCTTCATAACACTGGGGAGAACAAAGAATCCATTATTATTACAGATCTGTATTTCTGTAGCAGTTGGACCCCCCTCCCCCCCCCATCTTAGGTGAAAACCAAACAAGCACAGAACAAAAGGTTCATCCCTTGTCAAACACCTTGCAAGTACTGTATATTCTAAAAGATGTTGCTGTAACTGAGAACAAAAAAATGTGATTTCAAATTCCTTGAAGAGAAAGGTCAACACATCATAAAATATTGAAACAGATGTGCCAGGAGTACCTTGACAACATTGCAAAACAAGTTATGATTACCAAAGAGATTTGTTACGTATTGTTATTACTAATGAAAAAGGTTATCACCGCTGCAGGACAAAGCTGAAAGCATTCCTCCTGACTTGTAATTGTTTCTAACACAACAATTAGGCAGAATATGTAATTCATTACCCTTTATTTAATGACAGACTCATTAGATTCCATCTAATCTTAAAACTTCAGTAGCAACAAACTGTGTCTTGATTTTTCTGTCACATTTTTAACCATATCTCTACTGGAGGATTTTCTTGGTATTAGAGGCGTTGGGTATGATTCTGATCACACATTTTATGTCCAATTGCTTAGCTCAGTGGAAATACTTCCCTACTGTGCTCTGGTATTCTTGATAGAGTTCTGGGAACTTGAGACTTGCTTGTTTTCTAAACCTTTTGTCATATTCAAGGTGGAATTAAATCCTGAAAACTGGAGACAGGAAGATGTACTAGACTGTTGGCTTTTGTAGCCAACATTTGCCATGAACCTGTGGAAGGGAGCATGCACTGGTGTGGAAAAGAACCCACTATTTTTTCTGATCTGAATTTCATGTAGTAAAATGAAGTAAGGCAGCATAGTTTCTTCACCTCTTTCTGAATCAGTCACTGCCCTCTTTCTGAATCAGTCACTATGTATATATTTGATCAATGTGCCAGGCAGTTCACTGCCTAAGACAGCACAGCACCTCTCAGAGTAAATCTCACAAGATTTTCTATTGCTCAAGTATGGGGTAGGAGGAACTCTGTGTAACTACAGTAGCAACACTGGGGCATTCTGACAGGACTAACTTGACTTGCCTGCAGTGTGCTTTTGCACAGATTAACACTTTTGGTTGGCAGCAAAGCACTATTCAGTCATTCTGTCAGCTTTAGCTGAAACAAAGACTGCAGTTTTGTCTATGCAAGTTTAAAGAGAGCATTTCAGCCTTTCATCTCTGCCAGCTTCCACTTGATTGATGGTGGGATACACTCTGTATTTGAGGATGAGTGACATGGTAGGAAGTCATTACATGCATGGGTGCTTGTTCTAGGAGTTTGGTTGGAGGCTTAGTCACAGCGTGTTAATTCTGGCAGGCATGATTATTAACACCAATACATCTTAAGAATTGGCTTCCTAGTATAACACACTGACAAAACCATGAAGCAGCTGTGTCACACATAATGGTTACACACAGATCTAAAATACTTCATCCACTCTTTTACTGCAAAGCATCAAAATCAGCATCACATGAAAGGTACTTCACGTGAAGGTGTGGACCAACAAGAGCTCCATCCTGTGTACCTTCTCTCACTCATCCTTTCCCTCCTCCTCCCTGGTGCCCTGAATCAATAAATTAATTTCACTTTAAAAATGCTGGAATTAAAATTTTCTGACTTGACATTTCAAATATAAATGCATAGAGCCAATAGTGAATAGAAGTCCAAGAGACAGAAAAGTTTTCCATCATGCTTTCAGGTGTCTGAATACCCATATACATTTTCTTTCTTAGAAATATATCTATGTATACATGCAAAAAATCTTATCTTTCCCAGGTCTAGGGTTTCTATATTATTTTCCTATTTAATGTATTATTACTGCACTATTGCACCTGGGCTGGGCTCAGGGTTTCATTGCTCAGATTTCTTTGAGAAAACATCACTTTGTAAAAGTTGGCATGCAGGTTTCCATCCTCCTTCCATCCTCATCAGAACAGTGCATGCAGTAGTCAGCTGGAGTTCACTGCTGACTGCTCACACCTCAAGCTTCAGGCAGATGAACCACACCTGCAGAGATCCAATTTTCTCATGTTCACTGCCCCAAAATAGTGAACAGGAGTGCTACTCTTAAATGGTATTCTTCTCTTCCTGACAATGTTGCCTACAAAAGTAGCATCATTTGAATGTAAAACTAGAAGGAGAGAAACACTTGGGAGATTAATACAACTACAGTTGACTAAATATTCCCCAGGCAAAGTAGCCAGATGGGGTCAACTTTTTAGTATTTACTAAGAGATGTAGCCAGATATTAAAGATAAAAGGACATTATATATTTCTTCCGCTGAGACAGAAAGAGTGTTCACCATAATCAATGACTTCTTTCCTCCTGGAACAGATTTCAGTGCACCTTCCCCACACTTTTACCAGAATCTTCTCCAGGTAGAAAGAGTAACAGAGCAGCACTGTGAGACCTGACAGCATTCATTGCATCAGAACCTATTCTGCTATTAGCATTGCAAGGAAAATACCTTATTGCCCCACTTTTTTTGATGCATTGGATATCCAAAAGACTGACTGAGACATTGGATTCCTCTTTGGTGAAAGGACACCCCCCACCCTGTTTCAAGTATCAACACCACACTTACATGCCAGCAACTCTAGAGAAGCCTCCAAGACCCTCAGAGAGATTGGTATTATGACAGTTGATGTCCCCACCTCCAGAAGCAAACCTCAGACTTAAATCTTTATTAATTTGTTGATTTGCTCAAAATGTGTAACTGTGTTTATCGGACACTAGGGAAATCAGTCCTAATTGCTCCATTTTGCAAATATGGACAGTTTATTTTATATTATTATGGAATCATATTCCAGAGCCTCTGAGAAGCCTTGTACTTAATTAGAGACTGATGCCCCCCAAGCAGTTCCCCAGCAGGCTCTGTCCTAAAGATTATTTTGAATATTTTTGAGTAATTTCAAGTTTTAAAGAGAATAATAAAAAAGACCTTGTTTGTCTTTGGTATAAATGACAGACAACACTGACAAGTGATGAAGGGAGAGCAGTGTTTTGCTATAACTCTGAGAACTCAGTGCACCTCTGTAGGATACACAGCATGATAAATGCTACAGCAGTAAGATCAGAGCATGTCCCCTGCTCCCAGGCACATGTCCTCTGAATGTGTAACTTCCTGCAGGTTTGTCCTTGTGTCTAGGTAGATTTTAAAGTTATTAATTAATTAGCTTTGATACCTCCTCAGGTTTGAGGTTGTAGTCCAACTATTATGCTACCAATATTCACTAAAGAATGTTTAAATTGAGGCAACTTTTGTAGACTTTATATGGCAAAATACTGAGAAGTGAAAGAGCTGTGCAAATACAGCCAACAGAAATAATTTGACCTGATTTACAGATAGACACTTGTTGACATTAAGGAAAGGGGTCAAATCAGGAATATATTTATTCTGGGGCAAAAAAATAGCAGCCCAGTCATCAAGAAAGATAGTCTGGGAAGTTGCTACATTAAATCTAATAAGAAAAGGGAAGAAAGTTTGTGATAAAATGGTAAAGACTGAAACCATTGGGTGCCTCTGGTCATGCACAGTTTAGTCCCATAATGGAATAATCACATGTTAAAACTGGGAAGTGCCATTCATTAAAGCAAAAGTGAGTTTTTGCAAGCTTGACAAATACTCCACATGTATACTTAATGTTTTGGTTTATTTTGTACCTGAGCTAACATGCAGAGTCTGTTGTGCAGAATAGATCTCAAGGGGTGGTTCAGTGGGTTTTTTTGATCTCTTAGAGAATCTGATGAAAAAAGACAAAGGAAAAAAAAGGGAGGAAAATAAGCTTTCATACAAAACACCACCATCCTTCTTAATCTATTAGATAAACCAGAAAAATGGAGTTTGGAAAATTTTACTGTGTCAAACTAGCCTTGCTCTGACACTTCAGCCTCATAAAAAATCTGAGGTGAAAGGGAAGGGGAAGAGAATTGGTTGCATTTTTCTTGTCTTTTTCAGCTTGCTAAAAATTAAAATAAAATAAAATAAAATAAAATAAAATAAATAAAATCCTTTATAGCCAATCTTCCAGCTCTTGCTGGAATCTTCCAGCTCACTTGCAAGCACTCTGATTAGCTAGGAAAGATTCAGACAAAGAGCTGCCTTTTCTCCTCAAATGTGTTTCTGCTAAGTCACTCTACCTCACTGTAAGGGAGTTTCAGGACAGCTTAGTAAAATTTCTTTTCTCATAAAAGAAACAGCCTTAAAACCACCTGGAAAACTCCTTTCCTCTTCAGCACTCAGATGTTTTGACTTTGTTAATCCATGGGCAGCACATATAAAAGAAAGGCTATGTTGCCCCTTAGAATTTACTCTCTCCTATTTCCTTGCACCAGGCACTGTGGTTCTGTGGCAGACCATGCTGTGCTTCTCACATTAAAAGTTCTGGTATGGAAGCAGGACCCAGCCACTCATCTTTTAAAAATTCTCTAAAATTTATATGAGACATGTTAAAGGAAAAGAATGCACCCATATTTAGTTTGATAACTCTCTTGCCCATGAAAGGCTTGCTTTTACATCTGATTTTTAGAATTTTAGCAGTATCTGTGTATTGTGTCTGCTTCCTATGTTTCCAATAGAGCCTGACTCCTAAAAGTTCTCACTCCTGGCAAAGTGCAATGGGGTTTTAAGATTAAGTGATTATTCATTTCAGCTTGTACATAAGAAGTCTCAGGCAAAGGCATAGTGCAACAAATCAAATGGAGATGAAAAGATTTGCTATGTTCTTTGGTAGTTGCCACTGTTTTGAAGAATTCCAATTAGATATTCTCTAGTTGTATATTTCTTAATTCAAAGTACCTTATGTAATACTAGCAACTTTGATTAACTTCAAGGTTAAAAGTCAGGCAGGTTACCATCAAAAAAGTGTTTTCCAGACATCTATTGTACTTCACCTTCTTTCCTGCCAAAGTACTTGGCAGGGTAATCAACTGCTGAAGCTGGGAGCTTTCCAGTCTTTTATTTCCAGGTAAACCAACCAATGACCTGCCTTGGACCTAAAGCCATCATAATTTTCTTGTCCCCAGCTCCAGGAAAAATGAGCAATTTTATTTTCCTGTGAATTACAGTTATTGGGAATGTATTCTGGAAAACCAGCATCAAGGGTGATGAACATTCCACTTGCACCATTTTCATCTCCAATTTGAATATCTGTCCTTGAATGAGCCATCTGCAGGCCTGTGTATTGTGTTTGCATGGCCACATCTTGGTAATGAGGGGGGCTAGAGGAGTGGATTCTGTGAGACACAGCTAGAAGCTTTTCTCTTTTCCAACACTGTCATTGCCAAATGGCTCCAAAATCAACCCCCTGATGGAAAAGACTGAGCTCACCAGCAGTGGTGGTAGCAGGTAGAGGGTGTCTCCTAGGAGACAGGAGAGGTATGAAGATGAGGAAAAAACCTGTGCAATTTCAGCTGGAGAAAAGAGTGAGAATATGTGAGCAACAACCCTGCATACACCAGGATCAATACAGAAGGGACAGGAGGTGCTCCAGGCACTGGAGCTGAGGGTCCCCTGCAGCCCGTGGTGCAGCCCATGGTGAGGCAGCTGTGCCCCTGCAGCCCATGGAGGATCACAGGGATGCAGAGATACACCTGCAGCACATGGAAGAGACCCATGCCAGAGCAGATGGATGCCCTGAGGAGAATGTGACTCCATGGGATTCCCATGCTGGAGCAGGCTCTTGGCAGGACCTGTGGACCTATGGAGAGAAGAGCCCAGGCTGGAGCAGGATTTCTGGAAGGACTTGTGACCCCATGAGGCATCCACCCATGGAACAATCTGTTCCTGAAATACTGAGCCCTGTGAAAGGGATCCACACTGGAGCAGCTCATGAAGGACTGCAGTGGGAAGGACTCACACTCTAGAAGTTCACAGAGAACTGTGCCCTGTGGGAGGAATCCCAAGCTGGAGCAGAAGAGTGTGAGGAGTCCTCCCCCTGAGGAGGGAGGAGTGGCAGAGACAGTGTGTGATGAACAGACTGTAGCCCCCATTCTCTGTTCCCCCTGTGCTGCTGGAGGAGAGGTAAGAAAATCAAGAGTGAAGTTAAGCTTGGGAAGAAGGGAGGGATGGTGGGAAGGTATTTTAAGATTTGGTTTTATTTCTCATTATCATACTCTGATTTGATTGATAATAAATTAGGTCAATTTCCCCAAGATGAGCCTCTGTCCTGTGGCAGTAACTGCTGAGTTATCTATCCCTGTCCCTATGTCCTCCCATGAGCCTTTCATTATATTTTCTCTCTCCTGTGCAGCTGAGGAGGGGAGTGATAGAATGGCTTTGATGGGCATCCAACCTGGCATTACCTGGCATCCAACCAGGGCTAACTCACCACATCCTCTTACATTTTAATGGTAAGTATCAAGCTATAAGCTGTTTCAAACTACCCAATAGAATGCTAAAGAGGTAGAAAGGCTGTTTTCAGGATGTCGAAAATATATATAAAAGTAAAGTGATTGGTTTTTTAAAAAACACAACAGAAACCCATAAGAAGAAGCTCTTTATTAGAAGAGCAGTCCATTAAAACAAAGGAATCATTAACCATAAGGAAAAAGAATAATTAGCCAAAAGCAATTAGATCAAAACTCAGTGCAGACTGATTGTTATGCAAATGCCCTGGACTGGAAATTATATTCATGGCCATTGACCCTTTGGATGCATTAAGTTTTAGAGGATATGAAAGAATGTGTTTATTTCTTGGACAGGATGGGGGGAAAGTACAAGTTTTACCATAGAAATTAATCAGTGGACTCTGGATTCAGCTGCAATATTTTAAAATTGTAATGCACATATTTTATGAAGATAATGAGACCATTTAACTAGGAAAGGACATCTCCTGTAGATGGCATGATACAAAATTACCTTTTTTTCAGAGTTCAGTGTAATGACATACTCAGTGCATGGCCAATAACTTTCCCAACACCTTGTCACCCATAATGCTTATACAACCTGGATATACTCAACCGGTCAAAATATTCTGACAGGTCTTTTCATATTTGAAATACCTTCCCAGACTGACTGTAAATTCACCATTTCTCTTTGAAAGCTGTATTCCTTCATACAGTGATTGTAAGTTTTGATAGTTACCTTTTTTATATGTGTTGCCTGCTTTTAAGAATGTCTCTTTTGAGAATATCCTGGGACACACTGCCAGAAATTCTACTAACTTAAGTCATGGTTCATCAGTCACATTTTTTAATTCACCAGGCCAGATGGCTTGTCAGGAAATTAAACTATTATGCTCCATTCTTAATAAACCCATTTTATATACTTGCAAATCAAAATTAATAACTTGAGCAGGATCTTTGCAGTTATCAAACTTCAGGAAAAAGAAGAAAATAGAAAGTTATGGACTATCTGCCCTTTAAAAATGCATAATTTTGATTCTTTTCCAGTCTTTCAAGACCTTCCCTGTACTCCATTAAATCTCCGTAAGTGGAGACAAGTGCTAATGTTTTACAGACTATGTTGGTTGCTTCTTTACTTTGCCAAGGAATTGTAGCACATCTCCATTAGCTAAATATACTTGAGTCAGCTCTTTAGCCTCTTGTGAACCTCTCTCCCTTCTGTAACTACTTCATTAACATTTTCTTATTGTCTTAAATTTTTGTGAAGATTGAAGCAAAGAAAAGAATTGAATCCTTTAACAATCTTTGCTTCCCCTCTTACCGGTTCTTTTCTTTTTAATAACGCCCAGGGCACCCTGCAGTGGCAGAAGGAGCCCACCAGCTTTCCCAAAGACTGATGTATGCAGAAAATGGTTTTCAGAGCAGCTGGGTTTCAGCTGCCCCAATTAGAATAAGAGCCCACCTGGTGTAAATGCACTCCCACGCTGCAGAAATGACTGGAGAATTTTCAACCCTGCATCATGCAGGCCATACTGTGCATGGAATTACCATAGTTCCTCTCTGGCATCAGGCTCATGGGTTGTGCTTGCTGACCACAGAAGAAAATATGTCCAGAGTTCATCTATGCAACATTCCTTTGTAAATCTGTAAAAAATATCACAGGAAAAATTTTCTAACTTCAGAAAAACCTTAAAATTTTAAAAATTAAGTTTTCTTCTTTTGGCAACAATATGTACACAGCTTTTTGTGAAATTGTCTTTTCAAAAAATACTTAAGGGTTCAATTACCATTCTTTTTTTCCTTTTCCACACTGTTAGTCTTTCTTCTCTCCTCCTCTAGGAGGACAAGGGAAGGGAAATGGTCCAGCAACAAACAGAAGTGTTGAATGTAGCTTTTGCAGCAGATCATGAGGTCAGAGGGGATTTGTCCTCAGCTGGGTCAAAGTCTGCTGTCTTTGGCAGGAAAAAATTCCTGTTGATCTCCTTGCAGATCTCCTATGTTCCTTCCCTTTACACGACAGCCCACCTAACAGAATGGAGGGTTTAAATCCTCTACCCATGCTGAAAAAAAGACATTGTATTCACATCTCTAACAAACCCTGAATAGTGAGCTGTATTTCCAAGAGGGTTCCCTGGGGAAAATCATGTTTTTCTTCCTTTTAAGACTCAGTAAATTGTGAGTACACAACTAAAATAGTTTTCCTTTTTTCAGTCGTGCTGATGTTTTTAGTGTGCGTGCAGTTTAGATCACTCAGCAGCTCTACATTTTGCATCACCTTTCTAAACAGCTGTCACCACCCCCATACATAGCGTACACAGCTTTTAAAATGAGGTGGTAACGTTGTTCACAATGGAAACATTTCAAAGATACACAATGTTACAATAAAAGGAAACTGCTGTTTCATAACATATGCCATAATGAGTCTATCCTATGTCAGGCAGTACAGTGTGTACAGTAAGAACTTCTTTCCTTTGTTTCAGTTCAGGTTTTAATTTTTTCAGCTGAATCCAATGAATACTGATACCAGAACACTGGCACCAATGAATGCATTTGGACCAATCTGCCAGTGCAATGTGTGCTGCAAGAGCAGCATGATAGAGACACTCACAAAATCAGATAGGTTAAAAAAGAACTCCAAGATCACTGAGCCCAACCATAAACACAGCACTGCCAAGTCCACCCCTAAACCATATCCCCAAATGCCACATCTCCATGTCTTTTAAATGTCTCCAGGGATGGTGACTCCACTACTTCTTTGGGTAGCCTGTTCCAGTACTTGATCACCATCTTAGTGAAGAATTTTTTCCTAATACTCAATCTAATCCTCTCCTGCGCAACTTGAGGCCATTTTCTCTCATCCTGTAATTTGTTATCTGAGAGGATAGATCAACCCCCACCTCACTACTTTCAGGTAGTTGTAGAAAGCAATAATGTTTCCCCTAAGCCCCCTTTTCTCCAGGCTAAAGGACCCCAAGTTCATCAGACTTGTGCTCCAGACCCTTCCCCAGCTTTGCTGACCTTCACTGGACATGGTATAAGTAGGGAGCTGATAGTTGAGACAAGAAAAACAAAATCAGTTGCCTTTCAGCTGGACAGGGCAGGGACAAAAGTGAAGAACAGGAAGGGCCTAATACTGTACCTTCTGAGAAATCACTCTGCCTTAAGGTTTGTTTAACAAGTTGGTTTCATTGGACTGGTCAAATTTGGTTTAGCTGGGAGTGCTGTTTATTTGATCTGCAAACCAGGCAGCACTCTGGTCCTTCAGCTCTCTTGCCCTGTCTCTCTACTGGGGATGCAGCTGGGACACATTGAAGGAACCTCATCCCCAGGTATTGAGATTGTTTAGGGCTGGTCTGATACAGAAAGATGTTTAGAATTTGCAGTGGGGGAACCATGGATTGGACAGTGAATGAAAAGCAAAGTATTTTCCAGCTGTGGACTTAGCTAGTGTTTTAAAACAGCATAGTCATTTCTGTTGTACACCTCTGTACATCAGAGAGTACACTGACTGTGACCACATTCCATGGAGTAGCTGTCTGTGTTCATGCCTGCAGAACTGGAAAATTTGCCTGTAGAAAAAATATTGTTTTCCTCCAGCAGCAGGTAATCAGCATTCAGCAACTGCCTTGTCTCAGCATGAAGCCTGATAGGAAGCAGAGAAATAAGATTATTGAAAAGGAAAATGTTTCAGCACTCAGGACGACTTCTGCCAGTCTCTCTGAACTAAATCTCAACAACTGACTGGCAGACAGTGTCTGCCAGTGTCTCTCTGTCAATGGAATAGGTTGGCCCTGACCCTCTTCAGAAATTGAGACACATCAAACAAAAGACAACAAGACTCATCCTCATTTCAACTCACAGCTATTAATTTTACGGTGTGACTCCTCCAAATAACAAATGCATAGCCAGAGCTGTGCCCAGATTCCAAGTGATGGGAGACCAATTTCCACCACCTTGACTCCTCTAATTACACTGACAAGCCTCCTGAAATCTCTGCTGTGGTCCTTCATCTGAAACAAAAATGCTCAGTAGCGTCTGTTGAGCTGAGAGGAATGAGAGGATTAATTAGTTGCAGTTCATAAAACAATGAGATGAAAATCCATGAGTAACTGCAAAGTGCAATTGGCAATAATGATGCAATCACCACAGTGCAAGAAGGACAGAATTGGGCCCAGATATTTTACACCTGTAACAAAACACATCACTTGCACTGAGACTGTGGACGGAGAGAAGTCCAGATCACCAGATGGCTCTTCCACTTTGCTGGCTGGGGCAGCTGCCTGCCTCTCCTCGAGGCTGCCATGTGGGCAGAGCAACTGCTCAGCACAGAGGCATCTCCTCCTCATGGTCCAGAGGCCAAATGATCTCCATGGGTCTTAGCAAAGGACTTTACTGGGGCGTTCCTCGGCTCACTGCTGGTAGTTATGGCTAACTCTGGTCTCAGGGTCTACGAGATGCCACGTGGAGGAGGGGTTGTGCAGCAGACAGTGCAGTCTTGCCTCACCCCACACCCTGGCCCCAGGTGTGGAACAGTCTCTGGATGGTGGGGCAGCCACATGTCAGCGCCTGCCACCCTTCCAGGCACTCTCAGCCACCACACATCACCCAAGGACAAAGGGCTACTCATGACTAATGCTGGTTTTCCTGGCTACAGAATGTCTTCCACAATTTTATTGCTGGTCATCGAATGTAGCCACGCGCATTCATCAGACAGCTGCAAACTTGACTAGTTCTGAGGATGAATCAAATTAATGAATTTAAGGATATTTGTAATGCACAAATTTTTGTCCTAATAAACTCTATGGAGAAAGCTTTAATAGGCCTTTATAAAAAGAAGGGGAAAAAAACCAACAACTTCATTTTTTAATAAATTATCGCAGAGATATGTAAAATGCAAGAATAAATATCAGCTATGCAATAAGCATAAACCTTGCAAAATCTGAAGTAAACTGCAAGAATCAGTATGTTTAGGATGACCAACATGTTGGGCATAATTTCAAACAGTTTATATGTGTTTTCAAACACAATTATTACACAAATATTAAAGCACAATTTTAAACACTGTTTATGGAGTGCACCTATGTTCTAAAGGCAGAAGCAAGAATATTCATGCTCTTGAAGGAGATTCACAAGTTTATTCTTGACAGAAGTATGATATTCAACTAAGGGAGACAGTAGAGAATCCATTTCATTTAGAGTAGTATTCGATTCCAGGGAAGAAGAAAAAATATAAGGAAGGTACTTTTCAGTTCCAAGTTGTGACACCTGCCTGAGCTGCCCTCTGCAACAGGGAGTACAGAGCTGCTAACTACCTCAGGCAGCTACAGATCCACCACCTTTCTTAGTGAGGCTCTATAGATTCAAACTTGCGAAAATCATGGGGGTTTTAATTAAGAGAGATGACGCTGCTGTGTTCAGAGTGAGAATGAAAGAGGCCCTGAGCACTGGCAACAGAGAAACTTGCATTAGACTTTTGTAAAGCATAGAGAGCTCCTCCAGATGATATTATTTTCTCCCTTAGTTTAATAGTCTCACAAATTTTATTTTGCAAGAAGAAATGAATGGTGATTGCCAAGTAATATATGCCACAAGTTTTAAGAGAAATGTTTGTGGCTCTTAACTGATTATTTTATTAGGCTAAAATCTGTTTATGAATTTGTGGATGTGTCTAGGAAATCATCCATTATAATAATACTGTCAGAGAAAAAATTTCCCATTTACAGGTGATAACAATTTAGAGCTCTAACTTCTTAGAGCTCACATGAAATCCAAAGTTAAACTCTTCTGACGTGGAATTGAGGAATGGGGTATTTTGACAGAATGAGACTAGTTAAGAAATTATGAAAAGGCAAATCCACAAGATGGAGTGAACTTAATATTTGTCTTCATTTATATAGTGTTCAATTTCTTTGCATCAGCCAAAGACCTGACTTCATCTCTAAATATGAATATGCATGGATTTTGTAATCCTCAAATGTCTGTGGCCAGTATTCAAGAGTGAAATTTAAACCAGTTTGTGGCCCTTTAGAATCACATTTAGAAGAAATGGATGTTAGAATCAATTGTTGCATTTCACAGAAGGATTATTTCACCAGCTTTGCTGACCTTCTCTGGCCATCATCTAAGTAGGGGGCTGACCTGCAATTGTCAATCTTTGGGATTGACATAGCCTTTATATTCTTCCAAAGAAAAGACACTTGGCCCACATATTTTCAAGGAACTCTCAGTAAACTTCTTGAACTGCATGAATGCAGTTTCTAGAGCAAGGAGGGGATTCATCTTGCATAATTTGAACTATTCAAAAATTCTGTAATTCAAGCCCCAATAACCATCTAGAATTCTATGTATATGCCAGCAAAAAAACCTACTTCTGTCTCAGGTAGGTTGTTTCCAATGATGAGTTCATTTTACCCCAGAAACCATTGTTGAGAACAGCTGATCTGTACCTTTGTCTTCTTATTAACTACATCAACTCACAAAAGCCACATATATACCCCAAGGAGGACTGTTCATAAGTGAATGTGACTTTCACATTGTGAGATGGGTCTACTACCCCATTTCCTTACACCAGCGTGTGATGGGTTCAATTATCACAGAATCATTGAATCAGAGAACAATTGGGTTGGAATGGACCCTAAAGATCATCTGCTTTAAACCTCCTACCATGGCATCCACTAGATCAGGTTATCTAGAGCCTCATCCAACCTGGTCTTGAGCACTGCCAGGGACAGGGCATCCACAACTTCTCTGGGCAACGTTTTAGTGTCTTACTACCTTCTGAGTAAATAACATCTTCCTAACATCTAACCTAAATCTCTCCTCTTTTTGTTTATAAGCATTTTCCTATCACTATCCATCCACATAA
Source organism: Hylia prasina (assembly GCA_013397195.1). Taxonomy (NCBI): domain Eukaryota; kingdom Metazoa; phylum Chordata; class Aves; order Passeriformes; family Sylviidae; genus Hylia; species Hylia prasina. Next base: position 941,200 of record VYXD01006933.1, read on the forward strand.
AACATGGTGCAAAGTTTATGCTACACTTGACAGGTGTCAGTTCTAGCTTTTGATTTTCTTCTGTGGAGGTGATACCATTCCCTGTGCATCACTACACAAGGAGACACAGGGAGGACAACAGGCATGCTGGATGACATCCAAGTGTTCTCATCATTTTGCCCTAGACTAGCCTCTCATTGAAGCAAAGAAGGGACATATTGCCTAATTTTAGCCTCAGCCTATAGTACACAGATGCTAAAACTTTAGAAACAGTAATCTGAGACTTTACAGAACACAAGAAAATCTGGCATAAGATTGGGGGGCTGGTTAAGGGACAATGTGATGACGTACTTAGAAAAATAAGTATAAGACTCATATAAAGGTATTTAAAAAATAGTTGTTATGGAAACTATTAGAAAAGGCACTAAGTCATTGCAGTTTGTAGCAGGTACAAAAAGACTTAGAATCCAAAATCCCTTAGTGTTAGTAAGAAGATGATTTAAATAGATTATAATGGACTCTGTTATGTCTTTATCATAGAAAGAGAGAAAAACAGCTTCAGCTCTGTGAGTTATCTTTTCATAATCAGACATAATCATGGAAATTTCTGGTGTCCTTTGTTAACAAAGGGGCCATCAAGAGTTCTGCTGCTGCTCTGCAGTGTGAAAAAAAAGCAATGCCTTCTTCCCATATCCTGCAAGTCAGCCAGATCTTCATTTTAATTATTTGTATTTCCACTCATAGATCTCACTGATCAGAAGAATCCCTGTGGTCCTGTTTGTCATACAGGGGTATAATAAAAATGCTATCACAGTACACATAGCATCCCCTATGCACCCAGTACTTGTTTGGAGCAGGAAGTTTGACATCACCTATAGAGTTTGCCAAGTATAAATCATTACATAAAATCTAAAAATTCATACAAATGTGGGCATATAGCCATATAGCAATTTCCTAAGGTAAGGCAAGAAGTGAGTCACCCTTGCTCTGCTTCTTAGCCTAGGCAGTACTCAATCATAGCTTGTGAACAGTATGATTTGGCTGGGAGGAATTTCCAAAAAAGTTTTAAACTTATCCTTTGTATGTAGGCAAATCTTCTATACAAAAAAATATTATCTTTTGTTACTTATCTCCTTCACAACATCTCATGGAGAAGCAACACAATTACAAGTGAAAAAAAATTCTTTGTGTCTATAAAACAAGCACAAGATACAGTCCACATACCAAATATAATTATAGATGACACCTCTCAGAAATTTATAGGCAAAAATCTCTCTTGGGGAGTTATGACTGAGCTGGAATTTGGGGAAAACTTTGTGGTTTATAAGGAAACCTTCACGACAAAAACCACAAGTTACAGAGGATATTTTTACATCATGGGGAAAAAGAAAAAGAAAACACATGTTCTACACTTGCAGCATTAAGTCGTGTTTGTAGTTAGATCTTCAGCTGGTGTACGTCAGTTCACTCATGCAGACTGGAGCAAACCCTGGCTGTTGGCAGAAGCTGATTCAGCTGCTTCAAAACAGACATTTATTGGAGGATGTACTGAGTATGACAGGGTGAATTCAGCTTGTTGTTACATTTGAGCAAATGATGCTCTACAGGACAGAACTACTGGTAAGAACATCCCTGGTGCAGTGACACTCAGCCAGCCACCCAGGCACAAAAAGGCAGCAGTACCCTGCTGTCAAGCTCACCAGAAACAAAATCAAGTTACTTGTTTCCATGAAAGAAGTGGAAACTATGTGCACATTAGAGTATTTCACAGCTTCCCTCTGAGGATTACAGTAAGTTTCTTTAGTAAGAATGCACAATGCTTGGAAAAGATACTGACTTCTAGTGGAAGACAGATTTTATCAAATGATACATTTTGAAAACTAATGAAAAACATTAAACACTTGATCATTACATTGTTTATTAAAAAAATTACAAAGGAATATTGTAGCAGTTCTCTTGCTAAAAAAAATGTGGTGATACCACTCATTTTCCTGTTTAAATTATGAAGACATAAAGCTTTCTCCTGCATGTGCTACTTAGCCAGGAGCAGTTGACAAATAAAAATTAACCCCCAGAACACTCCCAGGACTCCAGCCATATTAGAAAAGGGGCTGGAACAGAAATTACCATCATTTCCAGCTACAGATCCTCAGATTTGTCCTCTTTTACCTGCTGCCATTAGCTTCCTAGACATTTGCATTCCCAGTTTTCTGTGTCTGCATCCCTAAAGCAATTAAGAGTACAAGCTCCTTTGCATTCTAATGACGTGCATTTCCTCAAGAAAATGCATTCCATTTACTTTAAAATTCAAGGAAACAGGTATGTATCTTATACCTGTGATGCTAGGCTGCCCCAAGGATTCAAGACTGATTTATATCACCAGTATTTCAAATAGCAAATGGAGATTCAATATAGGTACAAATTATGAATATTGAAATATTAGAAGTCACTTTCTTTCCTTGTCATAGCCCAGAATGGAGCTGTAACTCCAACCTTCTATTAGATGTCATGTTTAGTTATCAGTACAATAATTACATAGTAGGCCTGCTTTTTTAATTATAAAATCTATAAATACTGAATTATCTATGTATCTGTCATGTGGCATTTAATTTCAGCCAGTTCTAATGGAAACCATGTAGATGCTTGAGATCACTCCATCCTTGGTACCTACACCTCAGCACATATGTCACTATCTTAGCACCTGCCTACAATTTCGGACTTCACAGCTATATGTATGTCAATTAGCTGCAAATTCCACTAAATTAGTACAAGTTGCAGATCTTCAATCAGCCTGGAGAACATTAAGTCTCCAAATGCAGCAGCTTCAACGTAACAGCCAACTTCTATGTTTAAAACTTTCATTTGCATAAGAACTATACTGCCCAGAAATATAGTCAAATTTTGAGAATATATTGTGAGGGTTGTATAATGTATTTTCACTACACTCCACCATTACTATAATGAACTTTCTTAGGACTTGCATAACTGTTTGGTGTATCAGTGTATTCACTATATTAAAGATTATATGTGAATCATCTAAATCATAAACCCTTTAAAAAACCTTTACTTTCAACTGCTCGTTATATACCTTTATGGAGATTCTGACATTATTGCTTAAGATTGGCAGGATAGTGAGGAATATCAGCAGAATGAACAATGTACAAAAGACAAGGAGAGGAGAGGTTTCAGTCAAGTTCAAGAAAGATACTTTTAAATTAGGTCAGGGAGTTGTAAAACCCTGTGCTCCTATGGATCTTTTAGGAGGTGCAGGAAGATTGGAGCCTGTGGGCACAGATGAGCTAAACCTGCATGCTGTCAGAGACTCCATCCCACACACCTGAGGCCAGAACCAAGAATAGGCAGGGAAGTAGAACTTAGATATATTGAGCATCTTTTATGTCTTGGCTCAGAGTATCTCTACATACAGCAGAGAACCTTGTCAGCATGCTTTTGGTAAAAAAAAATCAATAAAAGAATATTCACTATAATAATAAAGTTTACAATAGAAAGTTAAAGTAAATCTTCTATTTCTTAAAAAATAAATTTCTAAGAGTGGTTGAATAAGGAGCCTTGTGCATAAATGAGTTGGAAGAATCATGCCTGAGATTGTGTAATCTAAATCAAGAGGATTGCATTCTATCCTTCCTGTGAATCATATATGGTCCATCATTTGTCTCGTCTGTAGAACCTTTCGCTTATCTTGGCAGCCAAATTAATTCTTGTCTGTAAAACAGAAAGAATATTTGCAGGGGGTGCTTAACTATTCTCAATTTATTTATGTGATGTGCTTACTGCAGCAGAGCCTTAAAGGATTCTGAATTCCTGGAGGCTACAAAGATGGGGAAATGTGCTCTCAGAAAGTAATTAGATAAGGGTATGACAAAGCCAATAAAACTATACTTTCATCTTTCCTTTCATTTCTAAAAGAATTGCCATGGGTGAGACTTTTCTGCTGAGAATAGAAAGTTTTTCCAACAAATTGTTTCTGACAGGCTAAGTGCATCTATTTTCAAATTCTGTAAGACTTAGTCCAAATGAATGCTTATAAGCAGCAAATTAATTCCACTGATTTTTTTATGCCTCAAGGGACTATTACAACCTCTACTTTGTTTTCTTCTGCAAAATAACAAGCCAGTGAGTCAATGCATTGCTAAAATAGAGGAAGAAGTGAAGTAAATTAGAAAATCACAGGCTAAGCTTTGAGAGTTCATGTCATGGATTTTACTTCTCCATTCAAGAAAGCACAATATCGTAAAAAGAGTGAAAACAGTAAAATACCATTACAATACTACGGGTCAGGAAAATAAACCTTGATTCATGTTAGTGTCTGCTCCAAAGGAATTCAATGAGCCACTTTCCAATCATTTCTACCCCCTTAAAACCTTAGAACAGACCTTTGGCAGTACTTTTTTTAAACAACGTGGCATTATTTTGTTTTTTTATTCTTGTGTCCATACTTGGAGCTCACCACATCAGCTCAGTTTAGTGCTGCTGCCTTGGACAAGGTGAAGACAATTCCTCTTCAACTTTCTTGCTAAAATATGGCAAAATCTTTTTAATGCTCTCTAATTGCTGCTGCCCCAAATATTTTGGTAGCTTACTATTGTTTTTTTAAGTGAGTCCTATGATAATGCAGATCTTACAAAAAGTACAGAGAAATGGGCTTGCCTTCTAATGTGGTCAGGAACCACTACAGGATGCCTGTAGATCTAAGTAGAACAATGCTCTAGTGCAGCACAAGCCTTTCATTGAAATCTTTATGTCAGCCGTGTGTCTTCAGGGTAATCCAACCTCCTGCACAGCAGACTACCTTGGCTCTCATGTAGACAAGATCATTGCATGCATCCCAATGGATTAAATACTTCAACTCCACTTGTCCTTCCCTAGGGCTGCCTAAAGTACATGGGCAAGGAAGATCTAAGTTCCCTCAGGAGAGGAGTTCCTGTGGTGGTTTAAGGGCAGAGTTTCCTCAGAGGGTTCTACACTTATGGAGTGTGTCCAAAGCTGTTTTGTCTGGTTTTTCCTACTCTCAGAAATCAAGGAGCACCCAGTGCAATTATGAAAGCCAAGAACAAAGCCTTCCCACTGATCCAGATCACAGATGACAGTAAGAGAACATAAACATAACACTATCCAATAGCTTGATCCCATAGCTTCTACCAGAAATGTGCAGGCTCTGTCTGTGCAAACTTTGCTGAGAATCACCTCACCAGAAGCACCATATCAAAGCCTGGGGACAGAAATATGCGAGAGGGAAAAGCCAACAGGCTAAGACCCAGGCAAAGAAGAATGATTTCCAAATTTGATTATTACTACACTGGTGATCTGGGCTTGGCAGTTTGATGTTGCTCAAGTTCTCGTCAGTAAGGGAAATGTTTGCCATGGTTTCCCATCTTCAAGAGTTTTGTTGTGCATAGAAGTCATGAAACTAGCCAGCTAAACATTCCACAGAGCAGCAGTTTGCTGGCCTGTAAAGCTGAGGCATGATGCAGTTGTGTCTCATAAAATATTCCAAAGCAATTATGGCAAAGTCTGAAAAGCAACAGATAAGAACTGATACCATTATTCCTGCACTGGGATGAAAGGGATTAAAATGATTACAGGTAGGCTGCAACATCAGGCTGTAACAAAAGTCCCATGAGCTTGGGATGACTAGAGGCTGTCTCACACTCTTAATCTGTCCCCCTTTACCTCTGTAATCTTTTTACAGGTTTAAAAAAAATCTAAAAGTGTACTTCTTCCCAAAATGCCTAGCAGCTTTGTAGGACCTTAACACCTGGAAAGCCTTGGGTTTTTATAGATGCAGCAGTGATCACTATAAATGAACTAGTCCAGTGAGAACATGTAAAAATGAAGGCAGCTTTCCTGAAAGGTCTGAAGCATAATGGAGGAGGTTTTTTTCATCTGAACAATGCTCAAATAGGGATCTGAAAGAACTTCTTTCAAGATTCACTATTAAAAATGTTTCTGCTACTCAAAAAATAAAATTCAACCACAAATGTGATCATCTGTGTTAAAATAAGGGAATCTCAATTTCATATTCTGCCCAGATGAAACTTGTGTTCTTGCATAACAAACTTTGACAGTAACACATATTCAACATGTTCTTTATCAATTCTCGCATACCTTTGCCAAAAACCTTACTGACTCCACCTCTAATCAATAAATATTATGAAGTCAATAATGTAGGTTTGGCATTAAGACTATTTGTGTCTTCATGCTGATTCTTGCCCTTCACGTGCAGTTAGAAGCAGCACACTCACCACTGATCCCCAAGCAGCTTTGAAATCCCTGCAGCAAATCACAGCACTGCTTTGCTTGACAAATAAATCATCTGTTTAAAGTGGACAAAATTTTTAAAAAGGCATTAAAGGGGTGTAATTCTTCTTTTACATCATGAGTAGATTTACACATTGTAATGAATTACTGAGATTTAGCATCTTGTATCCTAGGCTGAGGGTCTTCTGTGAAGAGTAACATTTATCCAATTTGATTTACATTATATTTCCTTCTGTGCCTGTAGATTTTCCCCTGTCATTAGCCACAAGACTGGCTGTACCAGTACATGTCTAATACTCCAGCTTCAGAGCAGTGTGACACATTCCATTAATGTTTGTGGTAAAATTCTTAGCAATTAAAATAAAATATATAACAGGGATTAAAAAGTCACAATCACTATCTCCATGCATTGTATAAACCAATTTAAGACAAATTAACCTCCACGGTGTTCAGGTCAGGGTTTTTTCTCTGGAAATCGTTACATTCCAATAATTAACAAAATAACTTTCTCCAATAAACAATATTAGGACAGAGATGTGAATTATTCAACCTTTTCCTTTTCAGCCAAATGATTCATCAGTTTTAAATTGGGTATTTCAGAAGTACCACAGATTACATACACAAAGAAATACAAGTTGAATGCCAGGAGTTTTATCCAAGGTCATGCTCAAAGTCTGAAACAGAACAAAAACTGAACACAATCCCCCAGACCAAAGCCATCATGATTTAAATTGAATGTACTGCAGACAATTCAGAGATGGTACTTGGACAAATGTTTGATGAGATATCTTGAATTGTCTAGGGAGAACTAAACTCTGGTTCTAAAACAGCTTAATCCCAAGGAACTCCTGGGGAAGAGGCAATTTTCTACATCTCTGCTCACATTCATAATATTTATCTGTATTATCTATTATGCTCAGAGCACGTTTTCTCCAGAAGTTGTCAAACCCATGCATTAGTAAAGAGGTCACATGAGAACAATCATGTCCTCTGTATATATTATAATTGATTTTTATGCAACTATATAGTAATAAAAGCAGTATCAGTTATCCAACCTTGCAAATTCACAAGCAGCAATAGAACTACACAGCTCCCATTACACCTTTTAAAGGTCTTGCAATTGTCATTCTAAAACAGCGCAGAAAAAAACACTACAGACAAACCTTTTAACATGGGAAGTAGATTAATCACAATGTTATCTGTGTTTTATTGGTCTTTTGAGTAAAAATATTCAGTTGCTAATAAACAAATAGATTAAAGTGGGAGTAAATTGAATGCTGTGTTGTGGCTATGTCAATGTGTTTTAGGGAAGTGATAGCCACTTAATGCACAGGGCAACACAGATTAAAGAAAACTGCAGGAATTTGGGAAACCTTTATGCTTACAGAGGCACTTTCATGAAGCCTCAAAGCATAGGCAGCCTCCAAGCAAGAGCTTCCATAGTCATATTTCTGGGCTTAGTCACAAGTGTAAAAGTGCCCAAGTCATTTTCTGACTTTAGCTAAGAATATAAAGCTTGGACATTACTTAAAGTCCCCTTTAACTACAACAGATTGGACTCTCTCAAATTTCAGGAAGGGGGTTATTAAATTTAGGAGGATCTGTATTTCAGGTATTCTATGCATCAGCTTTGAACATAACTACAGCTGCTAGTATAAAGTCAAGGCAAGAGGGATATTGCTCAACTTTTCCTCGAAAAATCTGTTGTGAATGGAGTTAAAGTAATGAAAAAAAGCTTCTCTCAGCTCTCTTCATGATGGTCTGAAGTATACAGTGACACAACTCCAAAAAATGCCACTTGCTTTCCTGCTATGGGAGCACTTCACTGAGACCTCACTGCCATGCATGTGAGTGCAGGAGCAAAGTGAGGACACTGACAAGTGAAAAATATGTTGACATAGCTGCTAGAGCAGGTATGTAAAATCTTCCACACACAGGGTTTGGGACAGCAAGGAATTTAAGGGCAACAACCTCAGGTAGGGCTTCCTTCTACCACAGTCAGAAAAAAAGGAAGAAGTCTAGAAGAGGCCAATCCCTTTATTTGTTTGGGTTTTTCTCCTGTCACGGATCTATTGTCTTAACCAGTATTAGAGAGATCATCTGAAGCTGTTCTTGGCAAATGGAAGTTACTACAAAAATAAGATGATGAAAAAATCAGCAAAATCCTCCAGATAGATTCTCAGGCCCTTGTTTGAGATAATACTTTTCCATTGTTGGTCATTTCTCACTTTCTCGTTACTTCCACTGAGTTTTTGTTTGCAAAGGGAAATCTCTTGTTTCCTCCTTGATCACTGTGAACTGCAGCTGGCTCTTGCTGTGCTGACAGCAGCTCACAATGAAGTGGCAGCACAGCTTTACATGTTTGACTTGAGGCAAATCTGGGATATGTGAAAAGAAAAGGCACCTGGAGAATTTAAGACATCTCAGGAAACAGCTAAAGATCACAGTTCACACAGAACTGCATTTTAACTCACTGCTGGGTGCCAACACTAAATAGTGACCTTGTAGTTAACATCTTTCTTTCAGTGTAATAAGAGAGAGTATCTAAATTCAGCTTGCCATCTTCTCTGCAGCTTCCTATGAGCTGCTTATTCTCACTGTAGCCCTTCACTCAGTTCTACATAAAGTCTTCTCAGTTTCTGTAATCCAGGACACCTCCAATGAAACCAAAGAGATTATGTGTTCATTCACCAGGAGTTCATTCAGGGGGAATTTTGAGCCTCATGCATAAGACTAACAATATTCATGATATTTTAATTTTACCAATATTTGTTCCATTCTTTAAGCAAATGCAGCAGCAATCAGGCTTCACATCAAGAGCCTCAGCTCTAGCACTTTCCTGGTGGCCAGTGCTGCAGCATGTGACTGCTCTCAAGAGATAGCAAAAATGATAGTGACAGGACATTCATCTGCCTTTTCCCCGTTTTTACTTGCTATTCTAAATGAAAATTAATTCAAGGTTGTTGTAGCTTATTTAATTCTTTCCCTTATGGAAATTCTAGCTCTATTACTCTAGTCAGCTCCTCTCAGTCATATTTCAAACACCATATCTTGTGTAAAAACAGTAAGAATAACTGTGTCAGTCTTCTGTGTGATATAAAAATAAGAAAATAAAAAAAACATATGGGAATCTTAAAAATCAAGTAAATAAAACTGTATCCTTGTTTTTAAAAAACTCAGAAAATGTCCATTAAACAACATTTTGAGAATCACTCTGCAGTCATTTCCAATTCTTCTTCTTTGCACTGTTTGGAAATCCACATTCTTCTGAGCACTGAAAATATTTCTTCTTATTCTTTCACAGTAAATTTTTATCTAAAATTTCACTTTCGCAGAACTACTAAAGCCATTTTAATCTGGAATTCCCAAGCTGCTAAATCTCCAGCAACCTGCCACCTAAGCAGTTTCCAAGAACCTCCCCTTTTGCAGACATTTATAATAGTTTCAGAGCTAAGTACAGTGATTAATTTTGCACATTAGAAGGCAACCTCTCTGAGTGGATTACATTAAAAAGTTTTAAAAACAAAGAAAAATTAATGTCAAAATTCTTGTCACGTAAGAATTTTATATCTACTTTTAAAAAGGTATAAAAGGTGGAACGGTTCTAAAATAAGTGCTGAATTAAATCTCAAACTGGTGCTTTCAGACATTCCAAGAGGGTACCATGCTCACTCCAACAGCAGTGCTGATGTCAAGGGAAGTGAAATACTGGAAGAGGATTTGGGTGCTTTGAGAACACCTCATCACAGCACTGCCCTTAACTTCTAATATCCCCTCAAAAAGGCATTCTTCACCTTTATTCCCCTTATTTCTACAGCCCGTGTTACATTACCTTCATTTTCAATAGCAACAGCTATTTTCCCCATTTTGGTTTAAAAAATAAAGTCCTATTTAAGAGCGCTTATTTGGTTTTGGGAATCCTTGCCAAAACAAAACCAGATAAAGAGTGACTTGAAACACAATTTACTTCCACAGTGTAGATTTAATGGAACCCTACATCAAAGTAAGAGTAGGGTTTATGGCCTGCAGGAAAAGCTGAGAGAAGGCAGTTTTCCCACTCAACAAGAATTTAGTAATGAAGTTTGGTGTCAGGATCAGGTGCTACTATAAGAACCTCCTTGAGGCCAGGAAGTTCAGTGAGAGGAAGTCAGTTCTGAGAAAAGGACTAAACGCCAGAGGTAACAATAAGAAAGAGGTGGAAATATGATGCCTTGTTATCCCTGTGCTTCAATATCCTATTGCTTCAGTTTCCTTTTTTATTGTAAGTAGCATAAGCACACCAGGAATTTCTCATTTTCTGTCTGTGCTGCAGGTTTTTCTGAAGTTATTCTGCTGCTGTCACAGCATCCTCTAAGAATCACAGATGGCACTTGGAGGGACTGATTGGTCTGTTACTAATGCAACATTCTCAACTAAGATTTCTGTACAAATACAGCTGGTATTGGAAGTTAATTGCCAAATGAAAAAAGATACCTAGCCTGAAAATGTCTTCCAAGCCACCATTTAACAAACACAAGCACCGCTTTCTTCATGAAAATGCTGTACCTCTTGTACTTTGCAGCTTACACTGCCCAGCTACTCCTCACTCCAATATGCACGTGACCATGTACACCCTCACAGGAGGTGGAAAAACATTTCTTAGGTGTTAAGGTCTGAAATAGATAAGGGAATCTCTTCTCTGATATCATGCTGCCAGTCCCTCTCTTGTGAGGAAGAAGTTGCATCACTAGAGATTTACATCCTTGACTGCCAAAGTGATGTGATCAAGTACACCAGACCAGCTAGAAAGTGAACAAGGAGAAGGGAGTGATGACTGAAGGGGAAAAACACACTAACAAAAAGCAAATGTGTGGCTCCAGAGCAAGCCATGCTTGCCAACTCTGAACCAAAGACCCTTTCTGTAAGCAAGTACTTTGACACTGACACCACAAAGGTCAGGCACTCATGCTGGCAGCTGCTTTACAGACTGACACTGCTGCTCACTCCCCACTCCCTGATACAAATGAACTTTTGACAGACATGTGAGAGGATTTTAGTCCTTTCAGATTAGAATTAGCTCAGAATAAATCCAAATCATTTCTTCAGAACTGCTGTTTATTTCCATAATCATCCAGTTGTCAGTGATAAACTGACAATGAATGGGAAATACCTCCTCACTATTCTTTCAACTTCTTCCTAGAAAATTTGGAGTGGAGTAGGGCAGCCTTGTAGGTGCTGTTTTTCTAAGTTGTCAGGATTTACATGTCTATAAACACTTTGGAAGTATCTTACATTAGAAATTGTAAGCAGCTAGGAAAAGCTGTATGTTTCTGAGACTGGGACCCTGAGTCTGGGTCAGAGGAAGAGTTTAAAGTCAATGTTTATGTACAACCTCCAGGAAATACTACTGTTCCAAACCAACCTACTGGTCAAGCTTGAAGGAAAGGGGAAAGTTTTCCTAGGAATATGAATTGTGAAAAATACATTTCTTCAGTGCACAAACAGAAAGTAGATAGATAAGATTTGCAGAACTACATGCTGAGACTAGACATGATTTTTTGACTCATGCCAAAGCGATCCTAAAATTATTTTAATACTACAGTTTGACACAAAAAAAAGGACAAAAGCTAGAGTATTTTCTAGGAATTTTTTATGGCTCCAAATTCTTGCGAGTGTTTAGAATGACTCCTTGGGGGAAAGAAACCAAACAGAAAAGGGGAATAAACAACCATTAACCAGAAAAAGAGAATACCCAGAAATGTGCAGAGGGGGCTGTTCAAGTGAAATGGATTCTTCATTCCTGAAGGATATGAGACTATAACTCTGAAATTTTTTTCATGAAAGAGAACTAAAATTGCCTTCTCCTTAGGGACTGAGGGCATGATCTTCCTGCTCAACTATCATGCCAGCCAAGGAGCTGTATCACTCTCCTTTGGAAGCTTAGAATTGCCTGGTCTGTGGCTTCCCCCAGGCAGATGATAATAAGTAGATTTCTTCAATCCTGAGCAGCTCAAGTGGAAAAGAATGAGACAGACAAAACCTTCAGCCATCCCACTTGATTCAGAAGACCAGGCAGCATGATGCCTATTCCCCTCCACAACACTATCCTTTCCTTGGACCAAGGAATGAGAAGACTCACAGGATCAGCATCAAGCATCTGTTTTGCTGGGAATCCTCTTGCTCAGAAGCAATCTTCAAATCTCAGAAGCATCTTCCAGCCTGAATATGTAGGCAAAAATTCTTGGTCCCACTGCCATGGGACACCAACATCATCAAGTCCAGAGCCTCTACCTCCCATCTGGCCAAGGGAAAACAGCACAAAGTGGTTTTTCTACCTATGACAGTCAGGATCACAACCTACAGCTGCTTAGAAAATCCCAGTTGTATGAAGGTTCTATATCTGACAGACAGCTGGATTTCGAAGAAAAACAGTGTATTTCAGTCATGAAATATCTTGGCTATCAGTGAGAATTTGCTGTTGGGGTTTGAAAGATGCCAGAATGCATATGTGCAATGCATGAGTCCCGCTTACTAAGAATAAGAACTGCCCCTGACACCTCTAATACTTATTTACATCATTCCTGTATTTAAATCTGATAGGCAAAAGGCAAAAACCTCACTATTCAACATTAGATAATATAGAAAATGCCAGCATCATTCAGCTATGAGCAATCCTCTGAAACACATGTTGTTTCAGTGGTTATTCATTTCCAAGAGATGGCACACCTACCATATCATGATGTGTGTTGATGATCCTCCCCATTCATTCCAACATTCCTCTGCAAACAGCAACACTTTTCAGTTTGGGAAGATATATGGTAAAGGCTGGCCAAACATTCTCCAATATCATAACAGTCCCTGCATGCAGCCCAGAAGATTTACAAGTCCAGACACATTACACCCTCTTTTAAGCTTCAGTTCATTCTGACACAGAAACACCTGTTTGCATAATAGTTAGTCAGAGCATTATCTTTTAATGGAAAAAAAGATTTTTTTTTTTCTGTTTAAAAGAAGCGTTTCCTGTTTAATTAAAAAGGAACCTCCTTTGGTCAGCTCTGACAGCAATTCTTATGCAAGCCAGAAATACCTCTCAGCTGGAGAAGCAGCATGTCAAGCAAAAAGATAAAAGCTCTTGGCATGAAATCCATTCTGTCCAGTGCCTGCTCCCCCAGTCTCTTACACCCCTTCTTAGGATCTCACACATTCACAGCCCCTTGGTTTCTCTGCAGGGGAAGATGTGCTCCAGTGCTGTGCTACACCTGAGACCTCATGTCTCTGAACATAACCCCAGATCAATAACTTGGCAGCTGAGATACAAGAGAGAGGAAAGAACCCAAAGTTTTCCCTCCACAGCTCAGTCCTTTCAAAAAGTGTTGAATATTGCAGATTCTCAGGTCTCACTTGCTTTTCTTCTGTCTGATTAGAGACAGATCATGTGCCCCTCTGCCCAGCTGCCAGGGCAGATGGGCTGTCTCTACTTACCAGTGTCCAGAGGAGAGGTGATCCTACACATCCCATGTTTCTTTCAAAGAGCAGATGTAAGGAGCCAAAGATCATCAACCCACATTAGCTTTCAGCTTGCATGCAGCAAGCCATCAGCCTGCAACTGATTCTTCCTCTGAGGCTCTTGTGCTGCAGGAAGAATTGGAATACAGGAAAACTTGCCCTCCATGAAGCAGGACCAGGTTAAGGAACATTTACACAAACTGAACATACCCAAGCCTGTGGCCTCTGATCTGACAGCACTGTGAGTGCCAAGTGAGTTGGCAGATGTCGCTGAGAGGTCAAACTCTATTTTTGAAATATCATGGTGAGCAAGGTAGGTTCCCAAGGACTGCAAGAAACTCACTCTGTTTTCCCACTTCTTTTCTTCATTTATTTTTGAAGTGTTCTAAAGTTAAGCTGAAATAAAGCTGTTCTTTCACAACAGAGAATACAGCTTCACTGTGTGCTTGTATTTATGTAGATATGCCCACATACAAGTATCATATACATATGTCTCCCAGGGAGGATATCTTCACCTGATAGCCATTTTTAAGCATCCATTCTGCTCTCCTCTCACTTCTGTGTAAGAAAGTCATTCAAAAGAGCCAGAAAGGCTTTGAGCCCTCCTTGAGGGCTAAGAGCACTCCTTGAAGTGCTGGCACTGATCAGAAACAAAGGTAAAGATCTTTCACTTTACAGAAAATAGATAAATAGAAAAGTATGATATGAGGCCAACACATGCTCAGGCAACTAAGGTCTTTCTGACTATTCAACTAAAACCCCTGTGCAATGCAGTAAACACTTATTTTAGTTGGAAGGTCACCACCTGCCCCATTCCACACACAGAACCTTAAGGTTTGGTATTGCCTGTTTTTTGTAGAAAAAGTCCTAATTTCTGGTTGTTCAATGTGGATCTCATCCACAGGGTAGCAAAACATGGCCAGTCCTGGTTTGCTCTTCCTGACTTCTGTGGGGCATTTTTAAGAGTGTCACATGAGGGAGATTGTACGGTCCTCTTATGAGAGTGTTGGTGTTCTACAAGGCTCAGAAATGTGTTACTGTTAGAAAGTTTGTCCTAATTATTACTAATTTATCCAAGATGGCTACCCAAAATAAATTACCCTCTTCCTCTTTGCAACAGCCTTGGATAATAGATAAAATGTTGCTCTATTCCCCTCCCACTTCTTCCTCCTCTGAGCTAAACCCCCTTTCCAATATTTTTCACGTTTTCCTATTAGGTAGTATTTTCTTTAGGCTCCCAAGCCGTCGTTTTCCTGCACTCCAGATTTCATCCTTCATTATACAGCCTCAAAGTTGTTGCCACGACTTCTACAACCCATAGGCACATATCTGTGGCTCCTTAAAGAGGCACAAATTTGGAAGAAGTTCTGCTCACTTTTTTATTCTGTCTGTATAAAAACTGGAATCCCTCTGCAGTCACTGGTGCTTTGGAAATGGGTAGTTTTATAGATTTTCCATTCTTACATCAGAAGTTTTTTTCCCCTGTGTTTAACAGAGATCATAAGAAACACAGTGGGCTATAAATGTTAGTACCTCATGCCCTGATCACATTGGAATCCCTCCCGCAGTTACTCTGCTGACAAACACTCCACAGAGCTCAGAGAACAGACAGAAGAGATGCCTATGGCCCAGCCAAACAAGCCCCTTTTCTCTGAACAGCAAGGGTTTGGGGTTTGGGTTTGGTTTAGTTTAAATCCCTGTCTAAACAGGCAATTAACTCACTGGCCCAGCTCAGTGATCCACAACCTCAAAGCAGCAGATCATAAAGGATGGTTCTCTTTTAAACCTTCATTTTTCAGCATTTTTCCCACAAAAAGTAATGGTAGACATAAAGTAGAGGAGTGCAGTTACGAGCAAATTCGATCTTCTTGTAGAAATTCTTTTCTACACCTTTGATATTCACTGAGCCTTTTCTCATCCTGCTACATAGTTGTGGGGATGCAGAGGCTACAGCCACAAACAATACCAATATATTGTAGAACACCCCATCTGTAGCTGAGTAACAACTGCTCTCACACAGTCCATCAGCCCTTCAAATGACTTTGCTCTACACCAAATACTTAAGACACTCAGTTTTCACCCTCAAGCCCTTTACTTAAGTATTCAAGGATTACTTTGTCCAGCTTCTCAAAAGGACAGGTACAATACTTTCACCCAACTGCATCATTTCTGCATTTGTCATGGTCCTCACCAGTTTCTCTTAGCTGTCCCTTACTCTACCTTCTTGCACACCAAATATATTTTGCTTTTTTTTTCCAATTGGCACCCTGTTGTACTTTAAACCCAGGTTTGAAGATTACAAATCTTTTTAGCCTTTCTCCTCATATTCCTTTGTAAACATTTCTATTGGCTATGGTATCTTGACATTATAGAACTTACACCATGTCACAGGAAAAAATTATAAAGAACCCTCCTTCCATGACCTTCTGCCAGGACAGCTGTAACAGAGCCCCCAGATCATCTTCATGGCATCAGGCTTAGTCATTCACTGCCTGAAGAATCCTTTCTGTAAGGAGTCTAATTCCCTGTGACTTAAAGGAACATTTATTATGTCTCATATGATATTTCAGTAAGCCCCAAGGTCTTGACAGAAGCTTGGAAAGCTGCTTCAAGGGGTTTTTTTCTCATAAGTGAGAGTTTCTGGAGTTTTGAGAGGCTTTTGAAACTTCAGCGATTCTAGGTAGGTGCCATAAACATACAGGTGCAGAAATATTACAGGGTGCTAAAGGAACCTGGTATAGCCCTACATGAAACCATGTAATACATTTGCAGCAAAATTAATGTCACCTAGATTATATCTTCTCCCAGGAAGTTCCACATGATGCTCTCAAGCACATGGTGTGATCTTGGGGCTGTCCTGTGCAGGGCCAGGGGTTGCACTTTGATGATCCTTGTGAGTCCCTTCCATCTCAGAATATTCTGTGATTCTGTGATATCCATTCCCTGAAGAATTGCTTTCTCACTTTTGGGAAGAGGAGGATGGTGAGGCAAAGAAGGGAACAGCTTGAGTTTTGGCTCCTCAGTTGATGTCTTTAACCACTGCAGCTAACTTTGTTAAATGGTTTCAGTTCATATTCTGCCTTGCAGGCTGGTTTCTCTCCCAGAATGAACAATTTGCAGCTCCCTAAACTAAAGGAAAAATACTGTTTATGGAATATACTTGTAGCATCCTGAACCTGTCTGAGGCCAGGCACACCCACATGTGGCAGTGAAAGTCTTTGAAACACTCTGATGGTGGTTACACATTTTCATTTGACTCCCTATCATCTGGTTTGGAGCTCTAAGAAAACCTGCCCAAATGTGCAAGTGTTTGGACACAGCTGCTCACATTTCCTGCTCTCACACAACAGACCTTGCTTCCCTGTGCAGGAAAAGGTTAGTACACATTGCTCTAAAGAGTGGCATTATCCTTTCACCATATGACAGACTATCAGTGAAAAACTGAAGATGAACTGCAGAAAAATGTCAATTCCATTTTTCTATTACCACATGGAAATAAAACCACAATTCCTGGTGTTTAAATATCTCCTCCTATGAACTTGTCTGAACTGAATTTATATTTACCATTCACAAAAAAACAGTAGGAAACTCACAGCTGAGATGTGTTTAATATCTGAGAAACATTTTTTGTTTCAGGTCAAAGTACAACCAGTTTATGAGGTGTTAAAAAAATGAGGAACAAATCCACCTCCTGTACCTTCACTAATCACATCTCAACTTCTCAAATAAATATTCAAAGACCCAGATAAATAATTTTTAAGCTGCCACAGGCAATGATACCTTAAAAATATCTCTTTGTAAAAGCACTGCAAGAATAATAAATTATATTGACCCTTCTACTAACCTCAGGAGCATTAAACTCATGCAGTGCTGCTCCAGAGAATCATTTAATTTTTTTTATAGATCATGGGATTTTATGAGAGTAAATTCCAAATTTCCATTCTTTGCCTAATGCTTTGAGAGACAAAGTAATGCCTTCAAGCTTTTAGCTCAATCGATAGTACCCTACTGTGAATCTAGAGCTTTCCTGTGGTTCCCTGGCTCCCAGAACTGGCATCCCAAGCATGACAATGAGGCCACATGAGCAAGCAATTCACGAATGGAGATCGGTGGGATGAGTATCTGTTCAAGGCTCTATAGATTCCATGACAGATGTAAGGCCTCTCATGATGCATCAGCCAATGTCCCGGGATATCTCTACAGCAGGAGCACCTGTCAGAGCTGCCACCAGGCAGGTGACAGAGGACACGGAGGGGCTCCGCTGCTCGGCAGCCCTGACCTGCGCACCCCCGAGTGCTCTGACGGCCAGAGCGCGGCCTGCAGCCCGCCGTATTTGAACATCCCACCCTCCAAAGCGCCGGTGAAAGGCCGCGCTGCCCGGCTGTGCGGCTGTCAGCCATCCGCAGGTCTGTGAGGCGTTCACGGGCGGGGTGAGGAAGGCATGGAGCCTTCGGGGGAGCCGCTCCCTGCGCCTGCAGCCGCCCGCAAGCGCCCGAGCGCTGCGAGCCCGGCCCGCCCCGCCGCGCCCTGCGGGATGGAAGCCGGGCAGCCCCGGCACGGCACCGGAGCCGCTCCGACCCGAACCCGGCCCCCGGGCCCCTTAGATGTGACACACGATGTGACGCACACAGCACAGAACTGTCGCTGTTCCCGTCTCGCCGGGAAAAATCTCCACCCTGGACTCCACAGCACCGGAGTGAAAAAAAACCCCAAACCAAAACCCGAACCAAACCCTTTATCTCCACCATAAAGTCTAGTGCGTTCTCACCAGTTAAAAGCCCATCCTTCAAAATCTACTTCTGCGTACAGAGAGGTGAAGGGGCAGCCTGTCTGATTGAACCAAAGTAGCTCTAGAGCAAACTTGGTTCTGTCTTAGGCTGCCCCTGGGGCCACATGGGGCTCTGGGGATCACATCACATCACGGCCGGTGCGGAGGAACCAGCGCTGCTCCAGGGTCTCTGCAGGGACCCAGGCTCCACAAACATCCAGAGACTACTGGAGCCAACCTCTCCTATCCTTCCCAGGTGCCACAGGAGGCCACGGGTCAAATACAAGCCATAAAAAAACCACACACACATCCACACCCTTATCAGGAGAGAAACACAGATCTATTTGTCACACCTTCAGCACAAGCTGAACCTAAAATGGCTCTGAAAATAGAAACTGCCCCCAAAAGAGCAGCACATGGTGCTGAGGCAGAGGGTGAAGGGTGGCATGGCAGCAACACCGCCAGCCACACAGCATCATTTCTGAGGGTTCTCTAAGCCATGACACACAGGCACTGAATTGAAATTCTTGCTCTTAAATAGTCTTATTTTATCATTTTCCAAAAAGTTTAAAAGAAAAAAACTCCAATAAAAAAGCACCTCTACTTAAAACCATTGTTATATTGATTTTTGTACAACAAAAAAGGAATTATTTTCCTTAAAGTTCACATTTTATTCCCATCAAAATATGATAATGAAACAGAGGGGAATGCAAATCAAGGCCTTCTTGCCATGCTTTATTTTCCCTCCATTGAGATATGTCTTTATTTTGATTAATTCCAGTTCTGCAAATCAAGAAGTCATAGAGAGTGTTGATGTTGCAAGCAAAATTATGGCATACTATACAATTCCCAATATAAGCATATCTCCCAGAAAACTTAAATCTTGTTTTCAAAGCTAATGCCCACCTCGAAACTGTTCTAACTTTAACAAGCCTCCAAAATATCCCCAGTCTCTGAATTCATAGAGTAGGAGGCAAAGTAACAATATATACTGAAACATTCTCTTCCATCCCAAAAATGAACACTTTTAAAGAAAGTGGATTTCTTAGGAAGCAGTATAACCTTATTGTCATTTTTGACCTGAAAAATTAGTAGTCATGGAATTTGAATTGATTTGCACTGATGATTGAAGTGGAGCAATAATTTGATGGAATGCAAAGAGGGAATACCAGGAATCCTGAAAGTCACTACCTCCCCTGGTTCTTAAACTGCTCCTTTGCATTTTGAAATTCTGCCCAAAAGCTTCCTGCCTCAGATTTCTGTCTGGGCCACAATACAAATAATTCTCCTTCTGCAATCTTTAGGTTTGTTTTGCCAGTTTCATTTTGCTTTTGCAGAAGACAGTTGTCATGAGCAGCAATTTTAGAGAGGTCTCTGATTATCCATCAAAGCCTTCTGACCTCCAGCCTAATATTCTTTAAAGCAATATAAAGGATAATACAGATTTAATCTCAAAAAAAAAAAAAACCAACAAAAAACCTTTAAGAAAAGCTCTCCATTATAGGACACATGAAAAGCTCCATCAGCATGTTCTTTGGGTTTTGCCAGAAATAGCCACCAGAGCATATCTGTCCCTACTGGTGTTTCCTGGTATTTCTACAGGAATCTGAGGGAGAAGGAGGCTTTTATGCTTCTCTCCTTTTCCCATCCAAGATGAGGAATGATGGATATATCTTTCCTTCTTCCATTCTGTTAATGAACCGAGAACAGGCAATTTCACATACTAAACTCATACAACTTTTCAGATACCATTTTCCACCCTCTTCCTTCTCTTGACCACAGGTCTAACACCTGCTCAGAGTTCTCATTTACCCTACCACTTTGTCTTAGCTGCAGTATCAGGAGAGAATAAATTTAATTTCATTTTGATTTTTTCACCCCTCTGACCCTTTGTAGTCACCTAGTGACTGTCCTACTTGCAGATGGGATAGACTTCTTTATTTTTCTTAGTAGGTCTGTCTTAGATTTAAAATGAAAATAAGGTCTTGGAGACTTTTATCCTTGCACCTAAAGAAATACAGCAAGCTTCAACTAATTTCATAGACACAGACACTCTATTAATCAGTGGTTTCCAATGTCAAACAACAGTTGTGTGTCAAACAGTTGGTTTTGTACTATTAATGTGTAAAAGCAGCATTTTGAAATGAAAACACTGACTTTTTTCTCCTCAGTCAGGAGCCAGCGCTGTCAGTGTGTCATTTCTCATTTCTGTGTCTTTGGAAATGCTGCACTGATCAATGCATCATCCATCATACAGGTACTGTATAAGGAACACCTGACCTGACTGTACAATGTAAGCTGCCACGCATGACTAAACACCCCTGACAGGACACCTGTTAACAAACTTAACTGTCTACAGCAGCATACAGGATTTTTAATAGGATAGTTGATGCAGGGCATTCATAATGAGCAGGACCAACTATACTCACAGCAGACAATTCTATTTGGTAAACTGCACTGATTAAGGATGTGGATAACACAGTCCTCATTTCATTTACCACCAACTTGCTTTTAGTTGCTAAGTTCCTTCTAAACTATTTTTGCAAGCAGGAGTTTCTGGATTGCTGTCTCACCTGCCCCGAGAATGCTAATGCAGGTGTGTGGGTGTCACAGCTCACTCTGGGATTGTTCATGTGATCAGCCAAAGATCCAGCTGCTTGAGCTCTTGTTTCCATACTCTTGCTCCAGAGCTGCTTGGAACTGCAGGGATTCCACGAGGCTGGAACCTGCCTGCCATGCTCTCCTTACTCTCACTGAGATACAGAGCACTGATAGTTCAGGCAGAGCATTAACTCACAGAAAGGATGTTAGTTTTAAACCAACACACTTAAATGCAAGTTTTCATTGTAAAGATTCCAATCAAGAAAAAAGAAAAGCTACAACAAAGCTGGTCCTTCACAACTCTTCTCATTTCCACCAATACTTACAGCAGCCAAAGTGAGGAAAAGGATGGTAGCACAGTGAAGGAGGTTTCCACTACATATCTGCCCTTCCACTCTCATCCCAATGCACACATGCCTGTTAGTCTTGTGTAACAGAGGCATACCACTGTGCAAAGGCCTCCACTGAATGGGATTTAAACATCCTATTTTTAATTGGCATTTCTCCATGTTAAGGAAATGAATGCGTTTTCATGGCAACCTTTATCAACGTCAAGTTTCACACACTCAAAAATTGTAAAATATTGTAAAATGAAAACACCTACCAAACCTTCTGAGAAATTTTAGCCCATAGCCAGTTACATAAAAGACTGACCAAAAGTAAACTTTTCTCAGGAGTATGTTCAACTCCCACACATATTTGCTGAAGCCTGCCTTGCAACATAAAAAAAAGTCTTATCTGGTAGGAAAAAATATGGTGACAAGCAATAAATTATTCCCTATCTCCCTGCAATCTTGTACAGAACCATCATTGAAAAAGTTCTAGATATTACTCTAAAAATATATATACTTCCAAGTGGCATTTCAATAAGTTAATGAAATACTACTCTGCTCTAATTTGCATCTATAACAGAACAAATAAATTAAATAGTGTTTTTAGTACATCTGAGGATACAATTCATCCAGAATGCTTAGCATTCATGTGACCTACAGATGAAGAGAGTGGATTTGAAAAGAGGCCAGAAAGAGAATATGAACCTCTAAAGCAGTGACATCTCCCCTCTGTGATCCTTGAGGACAGATGCTAAAATGAAAAACAGTATTAGCTGTGATTCCTGAGTCTTGTCCTCTTAACCTAACGTGTTCAATCAGTTCTGTCACAGCAGGAAAACCTTCTGGGACAGTCTTCTCTTGTAGGCCTCCCACTCCTCCTCCCAAGCAGAGCCAGAAGTGCTTTGAACTGCTACTGCCCTTTCCTCTCTCTGGCAGCTCCCTCCATGGCCCATGGCACTACAATCAGGAGGGATATTTATAGAAAGCTTTTTGGTTGTTTTTTTAGGAGGGTTTGTTTGTTGGCCCATTTTTTAAACTTGTCTCATGGCTGCGGAACTCTTGGAACAAGCTAATCATGTTTTCAAGTGTTTCCCCAACATCATGAGAGTTAGCAGTGCATACTACAAAAATCTGGTATTTTCAAAGCATCTCCTGGGCTCAAGAGCTTAGGGTTAATTGCCACTAAAACTAAGTGCACCTAATATAACCCTTGTGTCAGCAGCTGTAAGTGGAGCCCATGTCCTGAGCACATTTTTGTCCCTCCCTCTGGCATGCCCCCAACAACAGCATCTGCACTGAGAAGTGAGGAAAGCTGGGTCTATCACTGATGCTTTCTTCACAAGGGTAGATGCTTTATTCACATTTTGCCTATGAATTTCAGGAAGTATTTCTGTTCTTAGTAAGAAGGGGTTTTTCCCTCCTCTACAGACTCCTCAATATACAGAAATACCTCCTTCATCCTAGGACTTCAAAGTACCTGGGAATTATGGGGCAGCTGCTTAAAGATCATCACTAAGTTACATACCTCAATAAGTAAAAATCTATAGTTGGAGTAATGTTTTCTTGGTTTTTTTTTTGTTTGTTTGTTTGTTTTTTTGGTTTTTTTTAAGCAGAATTTTCATCATCCTGGAGGAAAGGGGGTAAGGAACTATGCCACAATAACCAGGAGGAGAACAACACATCTATTCTAACTTACAAAGAGGAAAACCCAGAGGAATAACACTTGCAAGCATCAGCTGAATTGATTTATACACTGCTACAGTCTATAAGCAACAATTTTTAAACTGTGTTCATTTTTCTACTTCTTCAGCTACCACTAAGCAATTAGCAGAACTCATTAACCAAGTGACATTTTACAAATTAATGATTTACTCCTGTAAACCAGAAATGTGTAGTAAATAAATCTTGAGTTAAACATGATCAGAAAACACTCAGAGTTTAATCTGTATTCACAGTTTTAAAAACAGAAGTGTTGAAAAAATTATCTTCTGTTCCAGCCTAGCTTTTACTCTGTCTTTTTTTCCATGAAATTGTTCAAGGGTAGTTTTGAAATGACAGCAAACATTAAGATTTTAAGGGACTGAAGAAAAGGCAATGTGCATATGAAAAAAGACTGAAGTTCCCTCAGTGGATTTCCATTACGGCAGACATCTTTATATTTTAGTATACTCAGAAATAATTCCTTTATCTCACTGGAGTAAGACTGTATTAAGTGAAAAACATCCATGAGTCTCTACTGTATTCACTGCAGTTCAGCGACTTGACTTCTGATCCACCTGGGCTGGGTGACACTTTTGGTGCAGGTAGCTCTGTGCCACAGCAGATTCTGATTAAAAGACAACCTTTAACATTAAAAGTTCTCCCCCCATTAATCTGACTGTGGCTGCCATTGCACCACATGGTTGCATTCTCCAGGCAGTCTCACAGGCAGGGCGATGGCTTTTCAGGAAGGCAGCTGTACTTACACTTTACAGCTGAAGAATAATGAAAATGTTGATTCTGTGGTTTAGTCAGGGAAGGGAAATTTGAACTTTAGATCGGTAAGAAAGTTTTGGTATATTACCAAGATTCTTTACATTGTGTAGTTATTGTGATCTTGGGTTTAAATAATAAAAACCGACCTTTTTAATTTTCATTTTTTTATTTA
Source organism: Hylia prasina (assembly GCA_013397195.1). NCBI lineage: Eukaryota > Metazoa > Chordata > Aves > Passeriformes > Sylviidae > Hylia > Hylia prasina. Next base: position 965,291 of record VYXD01006933.1, read on the forward strand.
TACACTATCCTCCTTCCCAAGGCATAGGCATTTTCCAGTCACTCTAGCACTTTGACAGAATTTTTCTCCCAACTTAATTATATTTTTATTGTAGCAAACATACTATACATGTATGTCTCAGTGTTACACAGGGGAAGAAATTTGCTAACAGCTCAAAATACAACCAGTGCAGTGGGACCCACACTGGCCATGGGCATCAAATATTATTTCTGCTGAAATTCACTATGTCAGTTACTCCAAACATGAAATTATTCTATTTTTATCTTGGAACCTTATGCACTTCTGGAGCAGCACACAGAGTGACTGCCAAAGAACAGTTACTTTGAACCTCTCTATTCTGCTACTGGACTTGGCAAAATCCTACCACAAAAATGAAATTAAAGTGCAGCGGAGTTTATGCTTCAAGAAACAGCAGAATTTCCTAATACTAAGAACTTTTCCAAAAACATCATGAAATTGTGCTTAATAGCTTAGGTAGTTTCCCTGTCCAGAGGGAAGAAATACAACTCCAGATAGAGTCCAGAGTTAATTTAGTAAACAAAATTAAAGTTTTTTTTGGGGGGAAACTGATGTTTTAAGGCATAGGTCACTAGAGCATGTGTATCTGAACAAAAACTAGTTACTGTCAGAACTGGAAATGAATTGGTGCTCATTTCCTTTGTTAGCTTCAGGTTTCGGATCCTGAGAATCAGTAATAACTACCAACAACCTATGACACAAGAGATAATAAGGAATACTATTTGGCTTTCTGTTAAGGACTCAGTAGGAAAGAAACAGATCTTCAAATCTTCTATTGAGAAGTTTCTAAATACGGAGCTGACCTCTCCTTACATTATTTCCCCCTCCCGCTATTTTTACCTGAATCTTTGAATGATACCAAAAGGATGTTATCAGTTGCTGAATCTGTCCTCAGTCAAGCATCAAGTTCATGACAGAGATAATTAATACATTTTCCCTTGCTATAATGGTCCTTATCTTTAAAGCCACTATAGTGGCTACATCTTACAGTTATTGCAATTTATCCATAACCTGACCAGTGCCTGTCTATGGTGCTTTTTCCAAAAACTACCAACATTTTTGGGCATCACAAGTCAGTGTTTCTGGTTTTGATTTTTTACATACTTGCTATCTTATTTATCACTGTAAAAAAAAAAAAACCAACAAAAAACCCACAAACAAACAAACAAACCCCACACAAAACAAAACAGGATGAAGTTGTTTTGTGTGCTTTCATTCTAAATTTTCGGGAAATCTAAGATAAATTCCCTTTTATTTAGGAAAATTTTCTTATTAAAATGCAATGGAGAAACTGGTTCAGTGCACTTTTTCTACTTAGAAAATCAATGTTTTATTACTTTGAAATCAAAAAAGATAATTTTACTTCTTTTTCCCTTTCATCTTTCATTCTAAATTTTCACTGACCAATGTGTTTAGTCCTACTTGTTTCACTGTACAGACAGTCCTTCCAGGACAAGTGAATGATTTCAGAAACCTGGCAGATTTTAAACTTTACAAAACTGTATTTAAATGAAGGGGATTTCAGTGGATTTTGTATTAATTGGTATCAAGCCAGGCTGTGTGGCAAAGACCAATTACCTTCAAACTTCCAAATCTGGAATTGTAACCCATTCCTGCGGAGAGCACAGGTTTTCACTCATGCTGAGTATCAGAATAGTACCTGTCTTAAACCATAGTACAAATGGACTTTTAATGTAATTTGCCAGACACTTTTCTAGTAAGACAGCAATAATAAATTAAAATTACACCAACCACAAGAGTAAGTAAATGGCCATTTTGCTTACAAGTTAAGCCATTAATACTGCTTTTGCTACAAACTTGTAGGTATGTATTGCCAGTGAAGTCATTATTCCATTACTCAATATTTAGACAGGATTTTAATAATGCAGTTTCAATAGAGACAAAGTGAGTTTCTGTCTTAAGTAATTTAAGTATTAAAGTTATGATAGTTTTTTCCTGTTTTGAAGTATAGAAAAGTTTAGGTTACAAGACGAGGCAACAAATTCGGAGAACTCCACAGCTTTATCAGCATAACCATTCTTTCCAAAAACATTTTAGAATAAAATACTGACCTAGTTTCAGCCAAGACAAGTACACAGTATTAAAACTGTAAGAGGAATACTCCATTTCAAGTGATTTCTACTATTTTTGAGGAAGTAGATGGGGATTGCTTGTTGAGACAAGTAAAAGCACAAGACCTTGCTATGTTATTGTGGTCATCTCCTACAGGATTCACAGACTCTGACTGACTCTCTAAGACCCTATCACTCCAGATTTGCATTGCACAAAACAGTAATCTGTCATCACAGCACTTCAGCCATTTTTGGCAAAGCAGCCTACAACCACCTGAATTCCCCTAGCAAACGATGGAGCAACGCACACCATGAAGTATGGAAGGGATGGCAGAATTCACCTCATCTCAGGAACAGGTTTGTTGGTTACTCAGCTCAAATGAAAAGCCTAATTTTATGTCTATTAGTACACGGAATCATTTCTGTATTTTAAGTAATACAAGATAAAATTGTTCCCACATTCCCCAGATTGAAACAGGGCATTTTATTTTTCACCAGAATCTCCAGCTTGGCAAGTTTCATGGTTTTATGTTACTAAGGTAACAAGAAAGGAAAACTTAGTAGATTCCAAGTACAAAAAAGATCCCTTGGATCTCATTGTCTTTGAGAGATTTTTCTAGCTATCTCAAAGTAAGATGCAATATTATGATCTACTGTGAACCATAACATCGCTGTGACAGAAGCACAAGCATGCTTTTGCAGATATATTTACTCAAGAGCAAGGCAAGATGAATTTTCATTTCAATAGAACTGTTTTCCACCGTTGCTGGGAGTCCACAACTTAGACACAGAGCTTCCCATGCTAGAATCCACTAAGGCATGCTTAGCTCTACTTCCATGCTAATTCCTCTCCTAAGCAATCATATAGTAAAATTCTGATTTTTAGAGCTCCCAAAGACACACTTAGAATTTCTAATGACACACCAGGAGAGACAAAGAGCATGTCTCCAGCTAACCATTGCTACTGCAATTCCAAGAAAGGAAAAGCTCCACTGTTGTATTTGAAATCCAGAAAAGCAGGTTGCCAAGGATCCTCCTCCCCCAAATACCCACAGCTCTTGCTGGGTCTCAGCCTGATGAATCACAGACTCCTCAGATATGCAGGTAAGAGCTTACACATTTGGGTCTGGAGTGCTGAGAAGCTCCAGGAGCTGCTTTGCCCTGCATCATCTCATCTCACTGCTCTGTCACTGAAAGAGTCTCAAATCCTCACCTGTTTTTTACCTGCCAGCCACTGCTCAATGGCCAGATCTCACTGTGAACTGCCACTTGTACCACCTCCAGCCTCCATCAGACAAGCCCAGTTCCCCCTACAAGGTCTCTCTTCTTTTCATCCAGTTTCTAAACATGGTGCTCTTGATAACCCACTTTGGACAGGCAGTCTTAAAATATACACCATGACTTAGAATATTGTGACCTACAGTGCACAGCTGAATGGCAAAAATAATGACTTTTCTTTCCCTAAATGGGTGTGAGACAGAAAAAGCAATGATGACACAGCTTAAGGCTACAGTGCAGAGAATCTTTTAGATTATTCTTTCAAGCTGTACACCAGCAGAAAAGGACTTGAGGCCTGAAGCATCATATTCATTGTTAGAGAATATTTCTGTAGTCTATTGATTTAGCAACATGATCTGCAGCCCTATTGAGTTTGACTGTGAAAAGTTATGTGCTGTGAATGGGTTCCAAGACTTTCAGGAAGTCTGAAGTCCTGGAGACAGTCATACAGTAGTACCAAGCACAAGTAAAACTGGAAACCTTACCTAAAAAGAGTAAAATGCATCAGCAGGTAGATGAAGTGTCACATACACCAGCACTGTCCCATGATTGAAGCAGCACCTGTGGATTGCTACAGCTATATGCAAAGGGAAGCAAAAAGGCCACCAGTCCATACAGTGAATATGGTGTATGCTTTATTCTATTTACAGTACATTTGTTATAAATATAATACATTTCTTGAAAATCTTGAGTAGATTTTTTTAAACCGATCAGTTGTTATAGTTACATAATAAAGTAAGTGACAATTTAAATGACAATCTCATGGTTGTGAAATAGTGCATTCTGTTTTGAGATGAATGAGAAAATACTCAAAAGGGTTCAGATTATTTTTTAAACACCCTAGGTGAACTTCTATGTAAACCTTGGAAAGTCACCAGTTTCCATAAATATAAAACCAAAATTTTAAACTAAAGAACCGAGAATCAGAAATGGATTTGAGAGACCTTACTGACCTTCACAGTAAGGTTGGGATTTACCATGACTAATGGCTTCAGACAGGAAAAAGCCAATGAGGTTTTCTTCCTGAACCATATCCTAATACAGCCACAAATATTAAACACACCATGCTGGAAGTTGTAACAGCAGTCAAGCTGCATTTTTCACAGGGCATTGGACATATAAGTATGTTCAGATCTGCAGTTAGAGTATTTTATGAGTATCTTAATTACCAGAGAAGAAATACATTATAAAAAGATAAACGCATTTTCAGTCCAATGTGCCTTGCATCGAGAAACAAACTGACAAGTCATCTGAATATTTTGCTATTTTCTTTTCTACACGATCTTTAGTAACAAGTTAGATGTTTGAGGTGCTATTTCAAAAAAACTGCAGCAAAATGTCAACCAGCAATGTAAGAAAAAAATCCCATTTATTTTGTCTTTTAGTGCTTTTTGTTTTTCAGGAAGTGGTCAGACATTATTGATAATAATCAGTGCAGGCATAGAGTTCTGCTGACTTGTTTCAAACAAAGTAACTTGGTCCACAAGCTTGGCAAATACTCTGGGGGTTCCAAGGTTATAGACACCTGTATGAACAAAGCAAGCTTTGAGCTGCAAGCTATAGACCTCCTGGCCTTTAAGTTGAAGCTTGTATTGTGTTTGCCCAAGCCATGTAAAAGATCCATGTATTTCTAGTGCTTCAGAGCTGAAAAAAAAAAAAAAGATAAAAATGTTAATTGTCTGCACTTGAAGCATATATTACCAATTTACAGGACTCCCTCCAACTTCAAGTTTTCCCAAGATTCCAGAATGTACTGTCTCTCCTTCACCAGGCCCTTACAAAGATTTATACTTTCTAAAAACTTTTCAAAAGTCAGGAGGAGTGAACTTACGTTACTATTCTGGCTCTCTTTGGATGAGTGCCCACTGCCATTTGTCTTTGATGTCTTTGAAGCTACTGAGTCCTTTTGACTGCTTGCCTACAATCACTATCCTTAAATTGCTGCCTTCCCCAAATGCATACTGCTTGCTTTCTTCTGCAAACCCTCCTTATCTTTAACAGATTCAGGTTTATCTAGCAAGACCAAGCTAAACTTTGCAAGGATTAACAGTTGCCATCATAGCTACAGAAAGAACTCTACTTAACGTTTTTATCAAGACACTATAATACAACTTAAAAAAAAAAAAAGATCACGTGTATCTGTCCTGCTGCATCCAAGTCCATACACATTCCCACAAATACATGCAGACTCAGAGTACCCTTGGGTAAATTTAGGGGTGCTTATGTCCCTCCATCAGCTCAATTTAACTCTGGGTCTTACCAAATACTTTTTAATGTTCTCTGACTCACTTAAAAACACTTAGAGCGGCTCTCCCCTTATCTCAGGTGAATCATTGTAAACCTTTAAAGCATTTCTTTGCCTCCTGCTGTACTGTACACTATACACAGGATAAATTACACACAGATGTATAATGAAGAACTCAGGGTATTCCCAGCTTTCTACATAACTGGCACATAACACTAACACTAAATGTAGTAACAAGATCCAAACTTGTCAGTCTAAAGAATTCCTATTTAAGGCATTCTTAGGCCTGTCCCATGAGCTGGATTTAAATCAAACTGTATGTCACACAGGAATAGCCAACATGGCCATACACTGCTTTAGCGACATTGCACTAATACATTAGGAGAGAGTGTGTGGAGTTTCTTTTTAAGCAGTTTCAAGGTACATGAGTACACCATCCTTCCAAAGACATGTAACACAATGTATCACATGTAACACATATATCACAATGTAACACAACATGACCATCTTGTGAAAAAAACAACGGATCAGCGAAAGGCTTCCCAATTGTACACGAAAAGTAAACCACACTTAAATGTTCAGCCCTCCATTTCTGAACCTGTGTATTAGGCTCTGGGCTTTTAATATCTTACTTGGCTCCATGGACTGTTGCCAAGAAGCCAGTGCCCCCATGACTAAGCCCCCCCCAATGTCTTCCCAATCTTTCTCCCCTCCCTGGCAGCAAACTAATCAGGCAGTTAGCCCAGTTATCTAAGAGGGCAGAAGGGAGGAAGGGGAGCTGTCACCTGCATTGCCCATGAGTTGAAGTTGCCTTGCTTAAACAGAAGTAGCAGAATTACAGTGGTATAGATATCATGGTACTGAATTCTCTATTCCACAAAAAATCTTCAGTAAAACTTTTAGAAGCAATTCCTGAACACTTCCTCAAAGCTAGTATTTTCCCACATACTACTAAAGTTCTAAGCAAAAAAAGCAATCGTAAGAATCAGCTGCTAAACCTAGAGGAAGTTTTAAAAATATCCAAGGTTCTACAAAATGTTACACTAAGCCAAACTGCAGGAGGCAATTGTTGTCTACTAATTAGTCAGTATTTTAAAAATGAAAACCTAACAACTTACGTTTAATAAAAGTTGGTGTAGTTCCTACTTCACTAGTTGAAAAGCATTTCCCTTTTTCTAGAAAAGGTCTGAAGTGTCTTTGTGACTAACTGTGACTATTAAAGAGTCACAATTAAAGGCCCGGTCTCAGCAGTCTGAAGACTCAAAGTTAACTGTATGAGCCCTTTATCAACTTCCATTCTTTCAAAGAAGCCACTGTTGAAAAAATCCTAATCTAAATATTCAATATAGTTAAAATATTACTCGATTCCCCAAGCTAGGACGGGTTCTTAAAAAATATTGTTTTATTAACATTTGCACACTACCTGGTTGGTTTATGCCGCAAATCAATCATCACATCTACAACAGCCTGGGAACAATTGGAAAGTAGGAGAGTCACAGGTACCAGACAGAGGCTGCAAGGAGAAACAGTTCCACATTAAAGAAAAAAAAAAACAACCTCTTATTCTGGATCACCTTCATTATACTCTTAAATAGTTAAAATGAATTCCAGTAACATGGGATTTATATATGGTTGTCAATTATGCCAAAGTCAGGCAGCAATATAACCACTTACACTGACTAGAGCTACTTGTAATAAAAGTTGTCAATTAAGGCAAACATCACTGGCTCGTTTCCTATAAACCTCAGTCTACAGGAAATCTGCTAGTGTGACAAGAGACATTTCAGAATGGGATAACATAGTCCAGTGTACTATTTTCTGAATTTCTGGTTGGCACATCTTGACTGGATACTTTTCTTCTGCACTGCCTCCTGTACAGGAATTGTTGGCACTGGGCCTTAAGTTATAGCCCGAACAGTGCCCAAACAGAACAGACAGCACATGCACATCTGGATTTAATGCAAGCCTTTATCATCAATAAAACTAACAGTTAAGTGATATTCTGCTTGTTCATAATTAGTGTTATTGTTTCTATAAATAATGCTGCAGTAAGATACTGATCCCAACATATTGACAGGCAGGAACACAAACCACTGCAGCTAAAACAACCCCATGTATTTAGCAAGTGGTTTGTGTCATTGGAATTCATTGCCACTGCTTAACGGTCTAAATATACTGAATTGTAAGAACAGAACAATTGGACTATAACCATAAGAGGTGAATGTCTTACAGGGATAATGCACGCTTTATCACTGTTATTAAAATACAGCACCTTAAAATATTTAAATGATAGATTTTAGAAACAAATCCCTTTCTTTTGACAACTTACATTAACTGTTACAAAAAACTGTAACGCAGTAGAACTTTCAGATAAAATAACTCAAACCTAAATAGGTACCTTCATGTTTCAAGTACAACCCATTTAATGTTCAGAACTTAAGCCAGGAGGTTTGTTCATATCATTACAATTTAGAAAGACTCATGGATTTTACAGGTTCCAACCAATTCACTCTAGCAGCAGGCTTTTTGACAGAGGTTAATATTGATATTCTTCCAGGAGACAAGCCCCAGTGATCTGAACAGTTACCACCTTTCCTTTCGACATCAATCAGAACCATGTGCAGCTAATCTTGGCGAGTGAGATGCTGTAGACATAACAGTTACTTTGCGCTAAAAGTACATCTTACTTTCTGTCTGGCTTCTCAAATAAATCACACTGTTTACGCTGACAACAAAAATAAACACAAAAGGGGCAGACTATTTTTCTTTCAGTAAGTTTGATAACATTACTTTGTTAATATTAAAACTGAGTTATGGTGTTACGGCCCTTTTTTTTCTTTAGCATGAACCTTTCATTTTACCTATAAAATTCTGAAGCAATGAATTTAAAAATTGAACAAGATTTCACACTTGCATATCAGACTTTTATATCATAACCCACATACCATCTCTCAAAGGGATTTATGTCCAGTTAATAATGTTTCTGAAGTTTCTAAAGGTAATGTTCCACTAACCTTTTTTGATGAAAAGAATGATTGAAAGACTCTGGATAATGAAGACTTGTCTTAATAAGACTAGAAAGCTGCTCTGGTGTTGGTCTTGCAGGTACTGGTGTGTTTTCTTGTCGAAAAAACTTTAAGAGAACCGTTTCTGGTAGTTCCTGAAACAAATTCAGAGTAACATTGAAAATAGTAACATAAGGTACAAGATACCCAGTCACAGAAGTTACAATTTTACATTATGAACTGGAGCTCATAAGGGAAACAAGTTTGCAGCATCATGAAGATTGCATTTTTGTCCAATGTGGTTTGTATCTAAGCATGCTGGATGATGAACTGGTATGATATATCTATTACCTTCTTTTGAGAGAGATTTCACGGTTGCTTATGAAAAAACACTGTCTGTGCAAGTTTCACAAAATCATGCTATTGTTGCAGTGGTTTGTTAGTGCTTGGATTTGGTTTCTACGGAAAAGGGACAGCATTTACACTGTTCCCTAACTGTACCTAACAACAAAAAAAATTCATCACCTGCCCTAGGAAGTTCAAAACAGCAAAGCCAATGCACAAGTTTCCCAGAACAGATCCAAAGTAAAGCAAACAGAAATTTACAGGAACATGCGAACACTGACAGAAGGATTTAATAACAGAGTATCTTTGAAATTGTGTAACAAGCACTTGCAGATATGAAAGTTACCTTTTGATCCCTGCTGAAAGCCCAAGACAAGCTCTAACACACTACTTGGGATTCCCCCTAACTCTTTGGATGTAGTCTCTGAAGAGGAAGAAATTTAGTGATACAGAAAGCTGCAACCAGCCTGTATTTGGTACAGCATTTCTGTCCAACATAATCTAATCTGGTTTGTGAGTAGGATTTATTCAGGAAGGGGCTGCCCTTTAGTATTTCCTTATGAACCTATTCTGCAGAAAATCCATCTTGAAAAGAAAAAAAAAAATTTGCAGCAGTAAATGTGTCTGCCTACTGAAAACACATGAAACAAGACCTTTAAAAAGCCACCAGTAACTTGGTACAGCATAATAAAGTTGATTTTTTCATTAAAAGGTGATAGACTGTACCTTCCAAGTTGAAAAGGAACATCACAAGCAACAAAACCCGACTTAAAAATCCAATAGACTGGACATTCGGAAATAAGTATGAACATCTTAGTCACTGTGCTGGTAATAAATACCAGGAAAACACCAAATGTTTTAACTGGCTTGCCTTTCCTTCAAAAGGAAGAGTAGTTTTCTCAAAAACTAATTTGAGAAGAAAAAAAGGATGTTCTGTAGTAACAATAAAATATCTTTTAAGTGCTGAATGACTCCGGCGTTTCCATCCTACCCTATCTAACAATGCAAATTGACAGCATGAAACACAGCAGAGATTATAGGTTTTCATTTAAATTATTCTCTCCCCTCAAGTAATAGTCAACCAATTTTCAAGGCTGCCTTCAACCACACAGCAATACCCTACATACTGTAGTTTGCCCTAGAGTCCATTACCTGTTCCAAGTCCTCCCAATCAGAACTCCCGAGTATTTTTTTAAAACCCTACAAAAGACAAATACGAATATTTACCTCTACAAGTAGACAGGAACATCATGAAATGCACAGAAACATTTACTGGTCAAAGTGCAAAATGCTGTTAATACTTCAAACCTTTAGTTCTAATATTACACCTCTGTCAAAGGACTGGAAAGCAGCAAAATTAATCATTTTCCAGCAGAGCTAAACCTTAATTCCAGCCAACTTCTGGGTGTCAGAGTCAAAAAAGATGTCTGTCTCTCCAAGTTTAGCTGCTCCAGCTCTAGGTTTTTTGTGCATAGAGAACAAAGGCTAAGATACGACATTTAGCCCATGATTCTCTCACCTAATGAATGGCTTAGGAAAGAATTAAGCACTTCCAAACAACAACCAAGAAGATGTGCATACAGATCAGAAAGCTACCTAGAGACAGCTAATAAACATTAAGCTTAAAAATGCATTGAACTCCAGTCCTACTCTGGAGCTTGTGAAATTGGATCAAGGCTTAAAAAAACCAAACCAAAGTCCATACCTACTTGGCCCCTGTACCCTCCCTTCAAGAATATACACCAAGCAGTAACAGCCTTATACATAGAAACAAAGCAAAAGAAAAATCAAGAACTGAACAGGTGATATTTTGCTGCTGAACTCCTAGATTATCAGCCCAAGTAAAGTATTGCCTTTTAAAAGGACAAAAAAAAAAAATTCTGACACCTAAAATCTGCATACGAGAGAGCCACATCAATGGTTAGGACTGTCCCTTTAAAAAACCAGTTATGGTGTAATTTGAGTGTCTTATCAATACAAACTGATAGAGGTAGAGAGGCTTGACTGGAAGAGACTTGGTAAGAGATTGGAAGAGGGGTTTTGTTTCTCTTATTCTTGTACATTTTACAGCTGCATTTTAAAGCTTTTTCGGTTTTGCCTAAAAAGACCCAATAGGCATTAGCACCACACTAACAGTGCTCCCTCAGTTAGGTTCCAAGAGTTAAAAAATGCACAATTGGTGCTTCAAAAGATTTTCCTATTTTTAGAAAGCTTCTTGTTGCCCAAAGCCATTTACAAAGGCCAGCTTCGAACAAATACACCCAAATCTAGACACAAGAACTCTGATTCAAGTAGAATAATCTCAACATCTTCACTTACTTGTGTGACAAGAAAGTGCCAACCATTAGAGTCTGGCATTTTGCTACTTTGAAATAGCTATAAATCATCCCTATACGGACTTCTGAAATGGTGTTTTAGTCATTCACACCAGTTTCAGATTTTTCCTGCAATTATACTTAGCTAAAAGTTGAAAAAGCAACACTGTAACAATTCAAAGCATCTTTTAATAGATACAACAGTGAGATCTACCCATAATACATTCCTTAACATCTTAGAATGCATTTTCAAATTGAAAAGTTAAAAGTTCTTCCTTTCCACCAGACGGACAGAAGTGATGGTATCTTCACATACCGTCACTTTAAAAGATTTTTATACCTAATACCACGCAACTTAAAGTTTTCAGTTTCATAAACAATATTCTTAGAGACTGGGTCAATGTGCTCTTAAGCACACCAGAAAAAGGTAAGCACTGTAATTTGATTTCCAAGTTGTACAGAAAATCAGCATATTTGCCCCATAAACCACAAGTCACACAAAGCCAACAGGATTATTGACGTGCCCAGTCAAATATGAGGGACCAGTATGCACAGCACAGAAGAAAACCTGAACAGGAAACTCTTGAATGGAGCTAGGCGTAAGTAAAAACAGAATATATGAAAGCAGTACAGTAAGAGTGAGACATCTAAGTGATGTGCTTTTCTCCCTTTCCCATTTTAGATCTGAGAATTTCCGTTTTAAAACCTCAGTTTTAAGTTGCTTCCTCCAACATGTGACTCATCTACATTCACTCCAGCTCTCAACTACAGAAATGACAACTCCAGGAACAGTATTTTACTGACACCAAGAATAACACATTAGAAAACAGATACCATCAGCGCTGCAGTCCATAATGGGTAAAGCAGCAGATCAAATGTTGCAGCTAATTGGAATATTTCATTCATGACAATAATACAAGCCAGTCCTCCCAAATTGGTACTGTATCTGCTGCATTAATTGATACAGCAGAGAGAAAAATATGTATTTCAGCTCTGGATGTTGATTTACCCTTAAAAACTTTGCTTTTTCTCTACTGAGGTGACTTAAGGAAAGTCTTAAATCCATTCCAACAATCTGTTTTATTCAAGCATCTCTTCCCACGTATTCTGTAAAAAAAGTCCTGAACTAGCAAAAGATGTCACTTCCAGTAATAGGAAAAATAGTTATTTAAACCCTACCCTCTCCTACATTTCAGGATTCTTGCTTCCAACCAAACTGTTGCTGACTCACTAAGCTGCATGTATTTTAAGAAGCAGTCTTAGCAAAAATTATTCTCTCTGTGGGATACTGCCAAAAAGCCTGCATCCATCCTATATACATTTTATGGATTTTACTTTGGGCTACCAGTCTAATTCACGGGACTAAATGTGCAGCCCAGAAGAACATCATGTGCAGTCCTGAAGCACACTTGGGAAGGATGGATGCTATTCCCAACATGCCAACATTCAAATGACGAGCCTCTAGGCTGCTTCTCACTTTCCATTGATGTGAAGTCTTTACAAACCAGAAGTGTGTCAGATGCCCTATTATTTCCACTATTATTTCCCTCCCACCATATTACACTGCACTTTTCTTTTGTAACCTTTTGGATTGAATTCACCAGATTAGCACAACAGGGAGGAGAGCAGTAAGAAATAACATTAATCAACAGTCCTGTGACTGGATGTTTAATGCATTTGAAGTTTTTGTCCTTTCACCAATTAAAGACGTCAAGAAGAAGAGACAGAATAGCTGTATTTCAGGGGCAATCTTAAATTGGCCTTCAGTTAAACCAATTCCAAAAAGCATGCTTCAGAAGAGAAATAAAACCTATAGCAGTATCATTGTCGAAAAAACCAGCCACGACTTACAAATACTCAGCTGAATTTTTAAGTGAGGCTTTTATTACTTGGCCTCAAATGGATCTACTCAAACATTTCACTTTACTTACACCTTATGTGATCTTTTTCTTCATATATTGTTGCCTGTGACTATTAACATATCACTTTGTGGCACCTTCTGATTCAAGGCAACAAACTATATTTAGCATTTTCCCCCTACCTTTAGCCAAAGGACATTTTTTTCAAAAATACAAATGAAAGAAGGATAAGAAGATAAGTGTTTCCCATATAGTCCAGAGTGATTTCTATATGAAACAAATAAACGCTTTAACAAAGTCCATATTTTGTAAGTGTTCCTTCAGCACACTACGTGTTATGGCTCCAAACTTCTAGAACATAAAAGTGTAAATTAGTAGATCATCACATCTCCTGGTAAGCCTACTGTGTCCAGTAGCCTAGGCTCAAAAGCAGTGCTGTTTTGTTATACAAAAAAAAAATCTCTAGTGTAAACAACAACAAAAAAATCTGTATTCAGTGACAGAACGCCAGCTTTAAAGTCATAGTTATTATAGTGGTTGGAAGGAAAAGGATTTAGTGTTTCTAATTCTATTTTGTTGAACAAACATGGGAAGAGAAGGGAACACATGAATTGGAGCATAAACAGACCTGTATAGAGTTTTACTGTTACTTACATTTTTAGTATGTCGGTACATATAGAAATGTTACCCAGAAAAATATTTTGGCCTTTCCCCAAGCCCCACTGCAACCAGAGGTTATATCTCAATTTTATCAAATACTACAGCAAGTTATGATACTGCAATACAGGAATAATTGCACCCTGTTGTCTGTTCCACATCCCTGTTGTGCATTAAATGTCCCACAAGGAACCAAGCAGAGGTAAACACCCACCCCTGTGGCTCAGTCAGCAGTCCAACATCTTACACACATATGAAGATGAATTTATGTCAGTTCACCCAACTACCAATCTACCAGCAACTGCTGGAACAATTTAAACGCAGCAGTGCTGAAGAATATCAATCTCCTGTTCTTCACTAGCACTTCATAGTGCTTTACTGAAGATTTGTTTTCCTGAAATAGTAGAAAGCTTCTGTGAATCCAAACTACATGTTTAGAAGCTGGCAAAGATTAATGTATCTTAATCTGAGATACACCACAACTGACAACGTAGCAAAAGCCAATCAGGACAGAGAATTTAACCAAAATATCAAGTAAGCAATCTCATTTTGTTCAACAGAGTTATTGGTTTAATTTGGCTAAGATTTGAGCCATTTCTCAGAGGACTAAAAGAAATAAGGGGGGGCAGGGTGCAGAGAGAAATTCTGTTCATGTTTCCTCAATGTCCACTGTAAGACTGTTCTGGGGATGGCTGTGTCTGCCAGACACACAAAAACTCTTTTGCTGGATACCACAGCATGAAGCAAAAGAAGTCAAGAAGAAAGCCACTGTAAAGAAGCAACGAATAAAACTCAGCAATAAATGCAGAGTGGACTCTTGCATCCATTAATCTGCTTTTTTCCCCAAATCAGAGCAGCCCTCTATCATTTATGAACTGGTAAACCCACATGTGTTGGTAAAAAGCATGCACCTCCATCTCCCTCTGCTGTTGAGTTCTCAGAAAACAACCAACTTACTGTCAGCACAAGGCAACTCAGGACAGTCTAGCATATTTCTACTGGTAGTCTACCAACCATGTTCATGACTTAGCAGAATAAATACAGAAAAGACAAAACTATATACTGAAAATATTAAATCAGAAGTCTGGGTTTGGGATTTTACACCACTGCTCCTTCCCAGCTTTCCATTGCTTGTGATGCTTCAATGCAAAAGCAAGATAATTCAAAGACAATATGCAATTCTTAAGAGATTAAGTATATTGTTTTCTCTATCTAGCCTATTATAATTCTATTTTGGGGATTCTTTTATTTCTGAAATCTGGACTGAATGAAGTAAACTGCTGCAAAGCCTCAAATCAATTAATTTGTTATACCTCACCTCCTACCTCAAAGCAGTTTATCTGCTTTCCTCACAGTATTATGAGCCAATTTTTTAAAACGTAGTACGTCACACACGTCAGGATATGCATTTTCTCCATTCTTAGCAGTCCTGAGATCACAGGTTCTTAAAATTCATGCTAACTCTGGGCTTTGGTTATCATGAGGACACAGAATTTGCATGTCTATTTAAAAAAAAACCTAACAACCAATTACTCTTATAGCAGATTCCAACTGCATGACAATGCAGATACTTTTTGCCTCCAACCAAGGTACAGAATGCGTCAAAGGAAGCGAGTTCCTCATGCTCAAGGAAGTGAATACAATAATCAGTGTAGAATCTATAAGAAGGTAGTTGTAACAAAACCTGATCAGAAACAGATTTTAGACAGAGAATGGTAATATAGTAGCATATATTTCTCAAAAAAAATTGAGAGTACATATAAGTCCTCTTTGTTCCTGGTGGCAGGATTAATTTCTTTAGTTTGAAATTGATTGTGATACAGACAAATAGAGTTCCAGTCAACAAGAAATGCAAGTTTCTACCCATACCTTATTCAGTCCTTTGTTTATTTTAGGATGCAGATGTGATTAATTTCTATTTTCTCTTCCTATTCATTTCTGAGAACCAGAACTTAATGAGATCAGAAGTTCACACTATTTTGTCTCCTAACCTTAGATGACTACAATGTGATCTACTGTTCTACATATACATTAAGATAGGGAAAGTAATACCTGAGGGGGGCAGATGTCATTAGATTAATGCAGCCCTCTTGTACTGCTCAGCATAGCTAGATCCCATGTGTGCAAATTCCCATTTATTTCATAGTACAAAGAACTAAATGGAAAAAATTATCTTAGCAATGTACAAATACTTAAAGGCTTATGAACCAAAGCCAAATGCACAGCTTCAGAGTAATTCACTACTTGCATTATAGCATAGTATTTATAGGAAGACATTTGTCCTGTATTGTTTTCTTGACAAAATTAATACACAGCACTCTTTGCAGGAACTTTAGGAGCTCACTAAAAGCTATATATTATGTTTACAATATTGATAAAAACATTAAGAATGGCACCAAAAAAAAAAAAGGAAGAGCAATGTGCTGCTCAGAAGATTAAACAAGCATAAGACTGATTTCATCTTATTCTGCACATTAGTCTTCATCTACATAAACTGAATTTAGTACAGATGTTTTTACAGAACCTTATCTGTAACTTCCGTAGTTGTTATCATTTCAAGTGCCAGAAGACAGCCACCAATTTCTTACAGATGCTGTTCTTTCATCAAGCAAAACAACTATAAACTTCACCATTTTACTATTAACTTTGTTATGAAATAATTGTTACCTTTTGTACCATTAATAAGTTTCTAGTTCTACCTGAAACACCCAAGAACAGTTTACTTCAACAACAGCTCATCAACGTGCTTACCTGCACTATTGCTTTTCTCATGTTTCAACTGGGCCTGAATAGTTCAATACAGAAGACTAAGCAAACCTGGAGTTAGCCAGCCTGAATTATTTAGTAGTAACATGTATCTGATGTTAAGATTCCACAAAAGCTTCCACTTATATATTAGAGAATCCATTAAGTCCATTTAGAGAAAGAAGCAATTCTAAAGGAAAACCTCACAGTAGATTACCTGCTTCTGAGGAAATGAAAAGGCCTCCTTCCCAATTGTGTTAAGGGCAACATGATGCTGGCCCTCCAAAATAAGCTGCTTGTTGTCTTCCACAACATATGCCTACAGAACATAACACAAAGACATCTGCAGACCAGAAATTATGGTAAGATTCATAGCACAGAATTACTGACTGCTCCCAAACTTAGATGGAACATGCTGTACTGATCAAAACTTAGAGGCTAGTAAGACACATTTATGCCAATTTCCACTGCTTCAAATGAGACTCTTTTCATCAAAGCAGATTGGGTCACTCTTACAGTTCTGTAAGATCAAGCATTAACAAATCTCTTAGTTTAAGATTTCATAATCTTCTCTTTTAAAAGAGAATTTACAAGAACTGGGAGCATCGAGTAATGTAAAACCATTTAAGGATACTTACTACAGTAACAGATACTATCTTTGCTTCTTGCATCATTATAGCTCTTTTCATTGTTTTCAGAAAAAAAATTTCACCCATAAATTTCATATACATATGCCTGAAAGTTCAGGATGCCACATTATTTTCTAAGTGTAATGTTCCATGTCCAAATTACCACAAAGGCCAGAACCATACATACCTTCCACAATACCACAATGTTCAAATCAACTTCACTGCATCTTTGTATCAATCTGACTGTTTCATCAAATGATTGTTTCACTGCCCTTTGAGATGCATGAGTATGAGACTGCACATGCGTTCTTTTAAATTCAGAGGATAAGCTTTGGAAAAAGAAGTCCGCACAAGGACTGGCTGAACTTATTATCTACAAGGGAAAAAAAAGGAAGAAAGTGTTCAGAACAGGATGTGAGCTGACTCAAGTTGCTCTAACAGAGCTCATTATTGAAGTATTTCAGGTCTATTATCCCAGTTGGCTTCCCTTTGCAAAACTACAGGATGCCAGACACCTTTGTTTCCGTGCTTGACCTGTTAGAGATCAGCCCTAGTTAAAGGGCTGCTAAAGTTAATACACGGAAAACAGCTACAACTTGCTAGTTTGGAACTACAAATACCGAACTTTGAAATAGGAGCTTTGATTATTATCACAAAGCAGCCTACTGTGATATATCAAGTCTGTTAGAGAGAGCTGAAGTATCCAACTAAGTCACATAAAAGTCACATTTTTGCCTACTAATATTTTCCTCAGCTCAGCTAGAATTATTTATCTAAGTTTGGAACACACACTTTGCTAGCAATAGCAGACATAATAGATTGCACAGTACATCCCCATAGATACATGGCACAAACAGAAGCACTGTGCTGTCATGTGTACCAAGCTCTTCCAACACCAAAACCCTGGTAAGGAAACTGATTTTTAAGAGCAACAGTAATGATAACTGTGTCCTGTTGGAGACAACAGGATAAGCAAGCAACTTTAGCTTAGCAATCCCTTCCTTTCAAAAACGCTAACTTCTCCAGAATATGCTGTTGCAGAGCTGCTAATTATTGCACTAGCAGAGTGCTGATACCCAGGGAGAAAATCCACTTCTGGAGCAACTGCACCTTCCTCATCTCCCCACTGTAATAAAATGTTCTCGAGGAAAGCTAAAGTTCCTGTAGCTCAGATTCCAACTCTAAAAATACAGAGGGATCATCTACCTCATGTGTTTAGTCTTAACTTCAATTTATATGCCTATGAAATGAAATGGCAGTGAATAGGTTTTCTTTGGCTTTAAAAGCTGAATACACACATGAAAAATGTATGTTCAGCACAAAATAAGCAATCTGACATTCAACTGACTAAATCCACTATGCAGATTTCTGACCTAATGCAAGTGGCCTACTTGTTTTGGAAAAGCATTTGTAGTACCAAGATCATTTATGGAGAGGATTATTCAGTATCTCTATATTTAAAAAAGATTAAAAGAGCATGGTAGTCTGGAATCCTAAACTTCTAGAAAAATCAAACAGCCTTCTTCAACCCACTGCAACCTCTTATAGTGGTTCTGAAATTCTGGGACCCACATCCATTAGTTTTCCAGTTTTTTAAGTAAGTCGTAATTAGAATTTCTACCCTGTCCTAGTAAAAGTATAACTAAGAACATGAAGCTGATATCTGCAGGCCTCTACTGGAAATCTAGAGGGCTGGGAAATATTTGAAATAACTACTCCAAAGAGCTGAAAAGGAAGGAAAAGCATTAGCAAAAAAATCCAGCACTGTAATGTGATTCCAAAGCAGCTCAGCTGTGGAGCTGGGATCTTAATATTCCTGACTATACATCAGCCTAGGTTATCTTACCACCTCTTTGTCCTTTCACATGACAGGGACAGTTTACACAAGACAAAATATGCAGTTGTACCCATCCACCTACCTGCTCATTTCCAAAGACAATATCTGCAAATGTGTGATTTTCTAAGGGATAAAAAAGAGATAGCATTGTTTTAGCATCATGAGAAGTCACAACTTCAGCATACAATATCTAAGAGAGTATTTTTTCAAAAAAGTTACCACATTCAGTAAAGAACCTACCTTCCGAGTTTTTGCATCTCACTGCTTTAAAACACAACTTTGCTCTCTCTCTGCTAGCCAGTTTAGTATCTGAAAGAAAAAGGTGGCAAGATTTTTTTTTTTGCCCTCAGCATAATCAGAGTCCCTTAGACAGAAGTCATGAGTCCTGAACATTCAAATTCACAAACAGGAAACACACTGATGACACTCAACAAGCAGAGCTAATCAGGCATAGCAATGGCAACACAACCATATTTCTTTTGAGAAGAGTTACCAGCCTCAGACATGGATTTCTCTACATCACAGAAATAATTTACCTGTAAATTAAGCTTGTTTTTAAAATTAAGTTTTCTGTAAATATACATTTCTTGAAATATAACAAAAGAAGGGCTTTAATATGTTTGAAATGGACCAAATTTTTGGAAACTAATTATTCTGAAAATCAAATTCAGTTCCTTTTAAGATTCTTTTAACTGTTTTTATGAGCCTGAAGCTAGACTTGCCACCATTTTGGTGATAAAGATACACACCTTTGTCTCCAGAGATGTTAACAGATTTTTGAAGCTTCCAGTGCTTGCTATTGCTTGAAACTTGCACTATATGAAATTCCTTAACACCCGTCTCACTCTAAGGAACAGACAAAAGTTATGTCAAAAAAAACCAATCAAAACTGTGATGTGCTACATTGCACAGTAAGTATTCACTGCAAGGCAGCACTGTTAGAATCTTAATTTAATTCATTATTCACACCACTCATAACACACAGTACTTAGAGACAAGGAGAGATTTAAGACCCACTGTAAAGCAAAGCAACAGTCCCAGATCACAGCAACTTCCAATTCCAGTAAACAAAGCCACACAAAGGGGAAATAAGGATCCCCCAGAAAAAGACCCACAAGCCAGTATTTTAGACTGAGAACAACTTGAACAAAAACTAGGCTTTTTAACTCCAATGCAGAACACTGTCCACAAGGCTACTTAGTTTCTAGGATTACTTGAGGAGAACTGCTATATCATAAATCCTAGAAACTCAAGATCTAATTTGGGTTTACATATATACACAATAAAATGTAGCTTTGGGAGTTGGCTTCCTTTCTTGTAAAGAGTGAGGTGGAAAAAAAAAGCCTCACATTGTTAACTTGGGACATCCTTTATAAAAACATTGCTCTCTCCTTAAAGGAGTGGACAATATTCAGTAAATGAAGAAAAAAAACAGAGTGTACACACCTTTAAAAGAAAATGACAAATCAGCTCAGTGGTTCCATTACCAACTAAGCATCTATGAATTCTACAAACAGACAATTCAATTACCTTGTTTTGTGATTGAAAAAATGGGAGCAGCTTCACCAAAAAAATGAGTAAATTTAAATTAGCATGGTTTGAAAAACTGAGTCTTTTCATCTGCTTTAGTAAGCCAACAGATCACAACGGACATATCTGTATCTGGATTATATTAGCAAAAATGTCTCTACAGTTTGGTGACAAATGTAAACACAAGAACTGCCTTCAAATTGGAGCTTAAATTTTGACTTTGACATTACCACTAATTCTACCAGTGTTTTTACTGAAAGGTTGCAGGGGACACAGTTCTGAATGAGACAACCTTGAAAGCTGCGATCAAGAACATCCATCAGTTTGGAATAAATCTGCCTAAAAACACTGTGAACTATAGTCTTGCAATATGATTAGTATTGGAGACTTCCAAAGAGTGAGGATATAACTTCACATTAATACTCTTTCCAACAGTAACCAAATGATCAAACATACAAGGTTGATTTTTTTTTTGTTTGTTTGCAAAGTTACTGTAGAAAAACTTGAGTCTTGGTTCGTATCTGCTGAGCTTCAGGACAGTATTATTATTAACACAAATAAGAACTTACAGTATTGATATTTTCTACATCCACAAAGAGCAACATGTTGTCCCCTCTGCCTTCTTCATCCCCAAGTGCATTACTTCTGCATACAGTAGCCCGAATGTGCAGAGACCGGCTGGTACAAATAACTGCAGTGTGCCTTAATACTCTATGACTAGGAAAGGGAGGAAAGGGGAGGAGAGAAAAGAAAAAAAGCCAACATTTTGAACAATCAGGACTGCCCAGAACATGACATCAAGAAATTCAGCTTTCATGTTTGTCACTATTAAGGCTATTAGACAATAAGTTCATTTCAACCAAAGATACACTACCAAACCTACTTTTTAACCATCTTGCTGCATGGGTGGGTGCTCTTTAAACACACAGTCTCAGCCAGTGTGAAATACTGAAGAAAAAGGCCCAGGTGTTACAGAAATGTTTCAGATCTAAGACAACTGGCAGAGTGAAAGCAAACAGACATGTATTGGCACACAGATATCATTAAGCTATCAGATGCTCCGGAAAACAGATTCTGAGTTAATAAACCAGAGAAAGACCATTACTTAGTCACATCTCTTGCCATAAATATTTACTAAAAAGCATTCAATAAATTCTTCTGAAAAGAGAATTTTAAAAAAGGAGAACCGAACCACTGCTACCCTGCCTTTTTCCAGGTGTGCTCAACCTCCAGGACAGCAGCCCCTTAGTGAAAGTTATCTTCCTGCTTTTCTAAAGATGAATACAATTCCATTCTTAGACACCACCAAAACACATGAGCGTTTCCTATGTAGAAGGTTTTAGTTACCATAACTTCCACTTGGCAACATTTTAGAAGCACGTAGAAGTTTGATATGCATTACAACTAAGTATGTTGA
Source organism: Hylia prasina (assembly GCA_013397195.1). NCBI lineage: Eukaryota > Metazoa > Chordata > Aves > Passeriformes > Sylviidae > Hylia > Hylia prasina. Next base: position 987,243 of record VYXD01006933.1, read on the forward strand.
AACATCATGCGACACTTGGTTTTCAGAGTGAAAAATCAGTGGCTTCCTAAACTCTACTTCACAATGTCACAATTACAGAACTTTTAAGTTTTGCAGTAAATATTCAAATATACAGATACCTGTATATCTTTCAAGTGGCACAAATTACGTCACTTTTTGAACACTTAAAAGCTATGCTCAGTCTACAAAGAGTACTGTTAAACCAGAGCAACTTCCTTAAGTTCCCCTCAAAACTTCAGTAGTGAGGAACAAGTCTATTACTCAAACACCTCTGTTTCTGAATACTGTGAGTTGACAGTGGACAAATTCCCTATTCCTACAGACTAACTTAGAGCCAAATGAAATGCTAAATTTGGTATTTCAGAAGCCACAGAAAAATCTAAACCAAGGTGTATTTGCATGACTTCACTTTTGCGAATATGCTACTGATCCACTCTCTCAACCATCTTCAACTTACTCTGCTTCGGTTTACACTGCAAACCAGTCTCACTGCACATGAACTTTGTTTCTCTCTCAGAACTAGCCTAGAAAACAAACTTCAGCCACAAGAAGACAGTCAGTCCATCTTACTAGAGCCTATCTGAAGTAACCCCAGTACAGATACCAAGTGTGCAGGTTTAGGCTAGGATAGTTAATTTTCTTCACAGTAGCTGGTAAGTGGCCACATTTTGGATTTGTGCCAGAAATAGTGTTCACACAGGAATGTTTTTGCTGTTGCTGAGAAGGGCTCGCACAGGATCAAGGCCTTTTCTGCTCCCCACCCTTCCTCCAGCAAGGAGGCTGAGGTTGCACAAAAGGGTGGGAGGGGACACACTGGGACAGCTGATCCACAGCTGAGTAACAGGATATTCCATACCATACGGTGTCATGCTCAGCAATAAAACTAGGGAGAAGGAGAAAGCAGGGCCTGATGACATGTCTTCCCAAGTCACCATTACACACGAGCCTCCCTTTTCTGCCTGCCCACAGGAAGTGGTGAATGAATTTCTTGGGGTTGTTTAGCTTGTGGTGTCAAACTTGAAGGTGGATTCTCTCAAGATGGTCCAAAAAGGAACTATACAAACCCCTCCAAAGAGAACATATTTCATCATCATATAATTATTAACCAAATTTTAACTAGAACAAAATCCTTCATTCAAGGTAGACAAGATTTTGTTTATAAAACATAGAAACAACTTATGTTATGATTTTTCACCCTATGCCTCAGAAAGATGTGGTTCCAGAGGAACTAAATACGAATAAAGTTTGTTTTAACGGAATTCCATTAACCCTCCTTTCATTAAATTATTTTAATAACTTAGTATTTACTACTTTAATAAAAGCAGTGTAGGCTATACAATTTCCTACAGAAATTAGATCATATAGTGGAAAAAATATTGCTTAGAATAGCAGGTAACAGGCCATTTTCACATCATCACAGCAACTGAAAAATTCAGCAATATTTACTTTTACCATTACAATCACAGAATCACAGAATCTAGTGTGTCTAATGAGTATGACAGAAAAGGTAGGTTAGAAAAACTTACCACATTTTTGAGTGCTTTTTAATACTTTCGTAGTAAAACAAGAAGTTAATTTCATGGACACCTTCTTCATCTGGTCCCCGTAACCACATTGGCAGCTGCACTGATGCCCCAGGAAGAAGAACAGCATCAGGAAGTGGAACCTGTATTACTTCAGCTGAGCCTCCCGTGCCAACCCCAAAGTCTGCAGAAGAAGCTGAAGACAGCAGTGCAGTTCGCACAGAGGTAGGATCTGTCACAACAGTCTTGTAAGCACTACAGTTCTCAGAGGCTGAAGGACTTAGTGGCGTTAGAACAGCAGTATTTCCACCAAAAGTGAAAAATTCTGGATGCTTGGACACGACCTTCAGTGCAGTAAGAGGACACTTGCTTACATTCACAAATTCTACATATGCTTTTCTGATTTCTCCACACAAAAGCCCTGTAGGGAAATTTATAAAGAACACCTGTATGGGCGAGAAAAGGAGAAAATAAAAAATCTGAGCACTGAGCCAAGCTGGGAATGCCATGAAAACAACCATTAACACAAACTATACTGCTGCCTAGAGCTTCCAGAGGGGAAGTGAAGAGGGAGGTGCAGACCTCTTCACCCTGAAATCCAGTGATCAGACACGTGGGAATGGCTCAAAGCTGCACAGGGGGAGGTTTAGACTGGACATTAAGATGCATTCCTGTATGGAGAGGGTGGTCAAACAGTGGAATAGGCTTCCTAGAGAGGCAGTTGATGCCCCAAGCCTGTCACTGTTCAAGAGGCACTTGGACAAAGGCATTAACATACTGTAACTTGGTCAGGCAGCGGGACTGGATGATCACTGTAGCCCCTTCTAGCTGATCCATCCCACTCTATAGAGCCCTGTCATTAACCAGTTACCCAGATCATTCTAATAACCCTAGAAAGGAAAAGCACCATATTTGAATTAACCAGCTGGAGTAACTTTTCTAGATGAACGCCAAGCAAACAGAAAAAAGCTTCTTTGCCTGCTCCCCATTCACCTTAAAATCTGGCTACCAAGGCTGTTGCCTACTAAAATTCTGAAGGGAATATAGCAATTTCAGGAGGATACTAATTTTGAGGCTCCAGGTTTCAACTGAAAAAAATCCACACAAGTTTGTCGCTGACAGATCAGAAATTACCTGGAAAGATTTGGGCATTAATAAATTCCAAGGCATCATTGTTAGAATTACATTTGTAGACTGCATTCAGCTACTTTTTCAAAACTGTCAATAGGAAGTAGCTACATACCTCTAACAAAGGCATTTCTTCTGTAATAATGGGATCTAAACGGCGATCAGGTCCATATTTAATCGATGTTTTTTCCTCTTTTGTGTTATTAAGTCGAGGTCCTTGGATTTCTAAATCTTGTCGTCCTCGTACAGATAACCCATTGGAAACAAACTTTCCTGAAAAAAAATTTACAACTTTTGTTTAGTTGGGTTTTTTTAAGCAATTCCTGACTTTGTCTCTAACAAATGATCCAAAGCTCCCAATCCAATCTCAAATAGTCATTTTAATTTTTATTATTGGGCACATGAGGTGTTCACTGATTAAGCAGCATCACCAACAAATAATTATTCAAAGCTTACAGTCATGTAACACATGGCTAGTTCAAGTTCCAACAGCCAGTTATCCATTGCTGTGGACTTACTCTGCCCTTCAATAGTTTGACTACAACTGTAAGGGAAGTGGCAGACATAGTGAATGAAGCTTGTGCATTTATTTCCTTTCCCAGTTTCTGCCAGGCTGGAAAAGTCACTTACAGGATTCTTTCCTTTAAAGACAGCCACCACTCCCCAAATGCTTTTTATTCAAAAGGTTCTCAGCCTCTAGACAAACAAGTTCTGTTTCTTTCAGACACTTTCACACATTTTAATCTGTTTCATCTAACAACTAAATTCTCCATGTGAGAGAATTTCAGATGAATGATTCAACAAAACAGATCAAGTAGCATGCAATTAATTGTCCATTTATATATTAATGTAAAAGAAAGAATTCAAGACGCTAAAAAAAGCTGCATCAGCCACATTTAAATTTAGGAATCTACAAAAAGGACTTCAGTGCAGCATTTGGACAAAAGTTCAAAGTTAATGCAAAAAATGCAGAAGAAAAATTAACAGCAAGAGAGTCAATAGAAGTTGTTATAGATTCAACATGGCAGAGATGGAACGTTTATATTTTGACTTTTTACTGGTATCAAAAATTCAACAGATTTAAAAGGAGCAATAAAGGATGGATCTGGCATCCTTCCTCATGGGATTCCTTCAAGAGCCAATTTATTCTTTTCCTATTTCATTTGTTTCTCCTAGTTCTGTATCCCTACCTGACGGAAGGCCTTGTATCATGGTAGTCAAACACTAAACACTAGAATTTAGTTCTACTCTGCAGAAGCCATTTCTCCTCCTCAGAAACACACAATTTAAGGTAATAATACACTTACCTGTCTGTAATCCAATAGAAGGATCTATCCCATCTAATGACACAGCACCTTGAACACTGCCAAGATTATAAACGACTCCCAGAATATGTAGCTCCCCTGTTTGATGGGGAAAGAGCTTTAGTCTTGCCTGTGGAGATACGTTAAATTTTTGTTGTTGTTGCTACTAGAAAGAAGTATTATTACAGTTAAATGTCCAATTGCTAAACACACAGCTACGTTTACTTTATAGCTGTGTCAAATATAACTGCAACAGTAAACATAAATCATTTACTAGATTCAAAACTTCATATACACAGAATTCACCAAACCAGTTCACAGCTCAGAAATGCTCATTATATTAGGAAAAATTCCTTAAAGTTAACTTTTACTGTGATTAACAGGGGCAGAATCACAGAATGATTGAAGCTGGAATGGACTTCTGGAGGTCACTGTGCCCAACCTGCCTGCTCAAGCAGGACCATCTAGAGCCAGCTGCCCAGGACCACATCCAAAGGGCTCTTAACATCTCCAAAGATGGATACTCCACAATCTCTCTGGGCAGCCTGTGCCAAGTACTCAAGCACCATCACATTTACAAAATAAGTAAGTGTTATAAATGAAGTTATAAATGTTTCCTGATGTTCAGGAGGAGCCTCTTGTGCCCACTGTCTCTGGTCCTGTCACATTTATACGAAGTGGTAAGATATATGAGGTACTGGAATTTTTGATTCAGTCGTGTTCTGCCAGTTTTGCATTAAGGTCAGATCACAGTAAGCCTGAAATGCACACTAAAGTTCAGTGCTGAGAAGACTATTTTTAAAATGAAGTACAGTACTTACCACTTTTGTCTCCTCACTGTTAATTAAAAATTCTGCTATTGCTTCAGTTCCTACCATATCTTCATCACATGTACCCTGAAAAGAAGAAACAGTTTTTTAGAAACTATTACTCCTAGGCAGAAAAAGTGTCATAAGTAGTATTTCCAATCCCCTTCCCCTTTTCTACAGAAAAAAAATCATACCAATTTCCAAACCATTTGGAGAAACAACCACTGCATGCTCAGCTTCTCAGCATTTATGAATTAAAAAAGCAGCTCAAGAGCTCAGTAAACATTTATTTAAGAGAAACTTAAGATACAGCACCATAAATCAGAACCATTCCCAATCTGTTTCACTGATATTCATGGAAGTATTTATCCCACCATTAAAGTAGCAGTTCAGATCAGAACAGCAGTGAAAGTGTATGGTAAGCCTTGAGACTCACACTATGTAGAACCATGTTTATAACTCTGGTAATTATTACAGCGCCTTTAGAGATCATGTGCTCACAATGCTTTGGCCAGGAAAGCAAATTTTTAGGATTTTACTGTACTATTCAGTATTAGAACATATTAAAACCTTTAAAACCTGTATGTGATAATAGTCCATCAGAGCTTTTGGCAGCATTAGTTGAAGTATTAAGTTAAACAGTAGTACAATAGCTCATCGTAAGTACTCAAAATATTAATCTTTACTATAATAAACTTTCATTTCTCTTCTAATCAAGATACCAAGATGTTCCTCTGTTACACAAGGAGTTTTTCAGAACACACATTTCACTATGTATAGTAGCTCAAGAAAAGGGTATTTGATAATCTACCTACTGACACTCATATTTGCAGGTCAAGGCTAGTGTGACTAAAACATATGTAGCACGCATACAATGAAATGCTGGAAGTATTTTGTTTTGCATTCAGTTTTACAATACACATTACAATTTGTTTGTTGACTTGGCTGCTTTGTACACTACAGATCTAAGAAAATCTAGCTAATATAAAAATAATATCAGTAGCTACTTTCTTCTTGCCTTTTTTCTTAGTTTACACTTAAATCTGTGTTTAGTGTTTATATTTAAATGTTTTCATACTACAGAATTTTTAATATTCGACATATACTCCATACCTACAGCTGTTCAGGTTAGAAAAGGATGAAGCTTCCCTTACCTGCTCTTTTGTCTCTCCATCATGCTTTGCACTGAAGTCTCTAGGTTGAAACTTCCACAGCAATGAAAGGTCAGTCAAAAGAAGTGGAACTTTCAGAGGGTTTCGGAAGGACACTTCTACAGTTATTGGTTCTATTAAAAAAAGTGCAAAAAAATAATGACAACAGGCTTTACCCATCACAATCTGAAGGCTCACCTCTCAGAGTATTCACATACAAACAACCTGCACAAAAATGTCGGTTCAAATCTATAATAAGACAGGAAATATTAATACAAATTTATTTAACTCAGTTTATTTTTGCAGTATAAAAACCTTGACTTTACCTTCTATCACAGCAAGCGGAAATTTGGAGTTATCTGAGTAGCGATTTAAACAGAACTGCGTTGGTTGAAAGTTTGGAGGTATTGTTCCTTTATTTATCACAGACACAACCTGCTCCTCCAGCTCCTTCCACTGTTGAGATGATTCTGAGTCATACTCCTGATCCAGGCTTATGTGTGTAGCTGCCTGCTTTTCACCTGGGGAGAGAAAGGCAGTCTTGGAAGGCGAGAACAGCGACGTAAAACAGCTGCAGAGGGTTGCATTGGCAGTTTGGTAACTATCCTTCATCATTCTTAGGCTACAGATGATTTTAAAAAGTGAACTGCAGAACATTTTGGAATAAACACATGTAAGACAACACTGAGAATAATATGAATATAGTTCAACTTGGATACCATGGCATGCCAAGATTTTAGCATGCTACATGGTATACTCCGGCTACAGATCATTTTTACTTTATAACAGACTACAACCCCACAGCCCTGGTTTATATAAGAATTTCCACTCAGCTTTCTTCACATTCAGGAAGCAGAGTGTTTCAAATACTTCATCCTAGAGGAAGTTAACTGTAAAGCTAATTTGCAATATTGCCACTAGTGTCCACAATTTGCTACAGCAGTAATAATCCCTTTCATGTAGCTCATTACAGACTCGCACTGAAGCTTTCCAGGTGTGAAAAACAGTGATAGGCAGCACAGCCACAAACACAGATTTCATATATACACAGGAAATCTGAAAACATCCAGCAAGTAGATATTAAGCTTAAGCCTTTCTTCTGAAATATTTTTAAGTTACTCAGTCACTTAAGTTTTGCATAATGACAGACTTCTTTTAAACAGCACCAACTCTTGGATGTGTTTTAGTTCCTTAAAAAAGGGGACTTGAAACTGTTTACTTAAAATTTTCTAACCTTCTGCTGGTCGTCGATCATGGCCAAAGAAAACACGAGTTGCTGAGCTGTTAATATATGGTAAAGGAAGCTGTGGTAAGGGACCATCAGGTGACAGCTGGGTTGCATTCTGGAGCAAAGGAACAAGAAAACAGAGTGTTATGTATATTGCCAATGGCTAAATGATAAGGAAGCCAAGTTAAAAACACTCCATGTTTGAACAGGGAATACTTTTAAGATGGAATAACTAATTTCAATTAACTGTTTGACATATTTTTTTTGCTTTAATAGGAGTTTAAAGTTTGTGAAATCTTCACAGAAAAAGAAGAATAATTATTTTAACCCTGAAATCTAATCACTACCATGGCTGCATTGCTGTTAGAAGCTTTATTTGAGGCAAAGCTTGACTCTCTAACTCAGAATTTGATAAACTACATTCACTATCCCACCACCATTAAACAAAACTCTCACCAAACTGAGCTGTGGACTCAAACACCAGCCTTTGAGTAAGGTCTGCCATAACCTAAACCACAGAAATTCTGTTCATAAGCTTTATAAGACGGTATCTACCTGGCTGCATATTGTGTGGCAGTATCAGCAGTAAACACCCCATAATGTATATTATATGGTATACTGCAATCCAGAATCACCCATGAACTTAAACACAACTCACTGAGTCAAATTGATCCATCAAATTTTATCCTTATTAAAGAAAGAAATTCACTATATGGATGACGACAGAGCTACCTAGTCTTCATTAACCTATTATAAAAAGCCTCCAAAATCATTATAAATTGATCAAAACAGAACAGATCCATTTCCTCTAAAAAACTATGACTTACCAGAACTATAATTCAGCCATGACCCTCAAAAAGAAGACTTTATTGTAATAAAAACACATACATTACTGTAATAATAACCCATACTTATACCCATCTGTGAAAGTACTACATACAAGAAATGCAGCATATGTGGGTTTTTTGAAGTCTGTCGGTAAAAATTGAACACATCAATTAGATTTTTAAAAAAACAACCCTGGAACAAAGCAGGTAAAATAGAAAATCCTATAATTATTTAATAGAAAATTGGTGGTAATAAAATTACTTATTGCTCAAGACAGAGACAAGGAAGTCATTTACCTTGTAGACATAAAGATATTCTCTTAAAAAAGCCCCTTGCTGAGCTGGAGGTTGTTTACTGTCATTGATCAAAATATGCCTGAAGGCAGACACAGCGTTGTCCAGCTGTCGAAGTGTAAAGGACTGACGACCAATGGTGAAGTTAATGTGGTCTTCTGCAAGAGACCAGCCTTTCCCTTTGTAAACCTGCATGGCTTGACAGTAGCAACGTAAGGCATGTTTCTTCTGCAAGAAAAAAGGTAATTTCTCAAACAATCCCATTATCCTCTGACTGTAATCATAACATTATAAAGACTAAACAGTAAGTCAGAAAAGTAGTTTTTACTACATCCCCGCCACTATGAGAAGCGTAATGTTTCAGAACTGTGCCTCAGAATCTGGTCAATACTAATCTAAGCACAGAAGTGTTTGTTCCAAAAGTATAGAGCCTGGTTTCCAGATTAAGTTCACATTTTCAAAGACTATAGTAACAGGCAGTAAGTTAAAAGAGCAAATAAGAAAAGACTACTTTTATAACGGTGTTGGAAGTTCCTTTAGGACTGACTGCTGAAGTCTACAGAGCTCTACTGCCAAGCCTCAGGACATAAACTGGATTTAACACATTTCATTCCACTCAAACTGAACTTTCAGCATGCTGCTTTCAGCTAGTGTTATTCAGTATACATACCTGGGATGAAAATCCATGCCAAGAAAACCAACAAAACACAGCCCTACAGTACATACAAGAAAAATTACCAATCATATCAGCCACTGGGAGATAGATAGCCTGATCTCAATCAGCTCCACAGTTCCTTTCCTGTACATTACATCAGAACCCAGGCAGTGAGTCCCAAGTCTAGGTACTGAACAGCTGTATAGACATTCACTGTACAGCTAAGTCTCAGCTTCTAAAAAATAGCAACAGCATTCTCTTACTTATAGCACTAATGGGGAAAAATCTAATATATGTTCAACTTGGTATGGTGGTGACAGTAGAGTACAAGCAGCAAATCCTTAAAGTTAGCACATACTAGTGACACTTCAAAATATGGTATTATGGTCTGCAGATAAACAGCCTGGCTGATTTCTCTTCAGTAACATTTTATATTTTGATACCTCTAAGGATATGAAAAAAAAAAAAGCTCCATTTCCTGTAACACTGAAAAAGTATTTCTTGGAAACCAGAATCCCTACAAATATTAGACACAAACAACAAAGAGAGCTGTTACAGAAAGTCAAAACTTTACAAAATGCATTCACTTTCCCAGACAAAGGAATTAGATATAAAAGAATGAATACATGAAAACCTGATCAATAGCCTCCTGTCAGTACTATTCTGTCATAACACCAGACAAGAAAACTATTGCATGAAGAAAACCAAGAAGGCGGAGAAGTACTCCTACTATTCCTAACACCACAGAAGCCAACTATGCAAAAATACTTTTTTTAATCCTTACCAGGACAGTTAGGCCTGTTAAGACTGGGTAGGGTGGGAGAAAATCCCCAGCCAAGACCACAGGTCTTTGTTCCAAACAGAATTTTGACACCTCAGTTCTCCTGTATTATTGTCTTGCAGTAACAACCTCAGTAGGAATCAAGCACAGGCTATCTTTACAGAATGTATCCCACAACTAATGCAGCAATAAAGCACCAAAGTTGTAGGCAAGAAAGTTTATCTACCACAGTTAAAGCTGCTTGCAAAGGAACATGAACGGGAGTAAAAACAATCTGATCTATATTGGTTTAACTGCCACTTAAGTCTTACAGCCACAGAGATGCTTTGGTTTGTTGTGTAGTAACTGTTCACACACCTGCATCTCCAATAACGAACATGTATTTAAGGCACCAAAAAAAACAAATCTAGATTTTGCTATTATTCTAAGAAACTGAGTTTAACAAATAATTATCTCCTGCAATTCACTCTTACCTCAAGAGTAAAAATATTCCTTTGCCCAAAAAAAGCTTTGAAAATCACTGTGTATAATAAAATGAGACTCAGAAATGAAAACACATATCACTTAAGTTTCAAGTCAACGATCTTCAGCATTGCTTCAAAAATAGAAGTAAAAGGCTGGATGATCAATCCCAAAGTCATTTTCAGAAGACTATAGAACAGAATACTACAGACTAACACAGAAATGTCAGAACCCAAGCACCTTTTTCCAGACTAATGACACATAACATATTTTTCAAAGTATCTAATACCAGGCATATTTTCCAAATGGAATGATAACACTTACCTGGCCTGCTTTACTAAATCTGTGGCCAGCCAGTATCATATGAAATGCAAACTTTCTAACCATGGGACTTTTCATGTTTATAAAACAATGGGCTGCCTGCTCCAACAGGAGTGCACTGCGAAGATCTGAATCCTGTTTAAAAGGAAAAAAGAAGAATTAGCCCGAGTTGTACAAAACCATAAAGGTAACGGTGGCCTTGTTTTAACGCTAAGAGGGACAGTAAATTGTAAGAGTTCTGTGAAGGTGAAGATTCTTTTATATGCAAACGTTACATACATATGTAAGCACATAAAGTATGACAAAAAGTATTTTTCAGTAGTGTTCAATACCACCATGTTATTAGTTCTTCTAGTGAAGAATATATGAACCTGTTTCAGTATGAGTAACAAAAGAAATATTTTCTGCTTTTTCAGTTACTCAGGCTACAGTTTCAAACACTTACCATTACCTCTGAAGCGCTCTCCTACCTTTCCCCCCCTCGCCCTGCAGATATTAAGGCTAGAACCAAAAAACAAGATCTCTACCTGGATGACGGAAAAATAAAGGGAGCAATAAAACTTGGTGAATTTTTATAACATGAACCTTTTGAACCTACTGATTTCTTAATGTACAGTTTCTTACTCTTACACCCTTCTCTTCTCCTGCCAAGACACAGCTATATTACTTCAACCTATCAGAACAGAATCTATTTGATTTTACTACAGTTGAACTCCATCCTATCAGTGATGTTCAAGTAGATATCTTGACTACAAATATACTCTGAGACACCAATACAGAATCCTGTGAAGATTTTCCTTGCAACTACCAAAATGCTCCACAGGCATGTAGTGTAATTTTGAGTTGTAAAATGACAGTGCAGAGCTAATGGTATTAAAATTCCTTGCTTAAATATCTTAGGCTGCTCTTGTAAACTTTGGTAGCAAGCTTAAGTTGAAAGGGAAACAATGAAGCTACAGAGACACTTCAGAAAGAAAATTACAGAACTAAACAGATTTATTTCATGCTTCACCTGTCTGAGGAAAGTCTCAGAAGCATCGCATTTGGTGTCGCTGGCCATGAAGTCAGAACTACCAGCTAGACTTCCCTCCAAGCTTTAAAGGAGATGCTACATTATTCCTGGAATTACATTTTTCTTCACTCCTTTTCAAGCAAGACAAGTCCTGGGTTATAGGCTGATTCCATGCTTAATTTCTGCCAATTAATATCATGGAAGTGTAGGGTTTCACTTACGCAGTAAGGTTCTAATGATTCGTATCAGCTGAGCTACACTCACACAATCACAGATTTTATAGGTTGGAAGAGACCTTACAACCTATAAATTTATAGGTTGGAAGATCATTGAGTCCAACCCATGCTCCAACACCTCAACTAGATCACGGCACCAAGTGCCACATCCAGTCTTTTTTTAAACATATCCAGGGATGGTGACTCCACCACCTCCCTGAGCAAACCATTCCAGTACTTTATCACTCTTTCTGTGAAAAACTTTTTCCTAATATCCAGCCTTGATGCAGCTTGAGACTGTGTCCTCTTGTTCTGGCCGTTGCTGCCTGGAGAAAGAGACCAACCCCCAGCTGACCACAGCCACCCTTCAGGAAGTTATAGAAAGTGATAAGGTCACCTCGGAGTCTCCTTTCTCCAGGCTAAACAAGCCCATCTCCCTCAGTCATTCTTCATACGGCTTGTGCTCCAAGCC
>VYXD01006933.1:999560-1022734 GCA_013397195.1 Hylia prasina
ATATTGAACAGAACTGGCCCCAGCACAGACCCCTGAGGGACACCACTGGTGACTGTTCCCAGCTGGATGCAGCACCGTTCACCACCACTCTCTGGGCCCGGCCATCCAGCCAGTTCCTGACCCAGCACAGAGTGCTCCTGTCCAAGCCACAGGCTGCCAGCTTATCTAGGAGTATGCTGTGGGAGACAGTGTCAAAGGTCTTGCTGAAGTCCAAATAGACAACATCCACAGCCTTCCCTGCATCCAGTAGGCAAGTCACCTGGTCATAAAAGGTGATCAGGTTGGTCAAACATGACCTACCCCTCCTAAACCCATGCTGGCTGGGTCTGATACCCTGGCCATCCTGCAAATTCTGTGTGATGGCACTCAGTATAAACTGTTCCATTATTTTGGCTTAGTAATGCCTTAGTTGCTTAAACTATAGAAAACTTCTGATTATAAATGGGATAGCATCCATTATGGCTCTGGCAAGCCATGCTAATACTTTTAACACGAGTTTGTAAGCAACACCATCCAAGAGCTTAAGCAGATGTCAACGAAAATTAGTTCCAAAGCCAAAGATAACATATTTAGCATGGTTAAGGAAGTCAAATAAGTCATTTGAGTAGAAAAAGAACAACTGTACTAGTTCCTTCACTTACAGTGTAAACAGTTTTCTTCACTTCATGCTCTATACCTGCTCATTTGTTACCTTTGGTTAGAAAATATTGTAGGACAAGAATCAGGAGGTAACCTAGAAGTGTTTGGGTAAGAAAACAAATAGTGAGAGGGCAGAAATGCAAAAAGCATCTAAGTTTTACCTCACTGGTTAAACGAATCAGAAGAGCAGCTGCCTCTGAATATTTGCTTTGACTTTTTAAGATTTCAGCACTAAGCAGTACACAGCGTTCAGCCAGAACCATGTTCCTAAAGTAAAAACATATATGGATTAATAAATAAACCCCAAAACTTTTTATTTTAAATCTTACTAATTTTCTACACACAGCATCAGACTGAGGTTCTGTTGCTTATTCTTCTTAAAGCAAAATATATGGAAATTCACTCCCCACAAAACAACCACATACAGACTGACACATTAAGTGTCCAATCCTACCAGAGCAGGAGCTTTATGAAAGTCAAAGCTGGAGAGCATTTTTGAGAACAGTATTGTATTTGTAAAAATACCAACTAAAACAATCTGAACAAGAAGTCCAACAGTTAGAAGCAGGTTGTACTGGCAAGTTTTACCTGGGTAGCAAGTGCTCACCAAGCTGCTCTGTCACATGCTCTGCTCAGCAACATAGAGGATGATCAGACTAAAAACCTCATGTGCCGAGAAAGGGACAGGGGAATCACTCACCAGTTAGTCATGGGCAAAACAGACTTGTTTTGGGGAAGATTAAATTAATTTACTGGCAATTAATAACTGAATAGCACAGTGATAAATAGAAGCAGAAATAAAACACCTTCTCCTAACAAATCCTCCTTCCCAGGTTCAAGTTCACTCCCAATTCTTCTATCTCCTCCTCCCCACAAGCAGGACAGGGGAAATGCAAAAAGGAGTTGGGGTCACTTCATAACATTTCTCCTCTGCTGCTTCTTCCTCCACATCCTCCTCCCCTGTTCCAGTGTGGGGTCCCTCCCACAGATGCAGTTCTTCAAGAATTGCTCCAGCACGTATCTTTTCTGCAGTGTACAGTCCTTCAGGAACTGACTGTTTCAGTGTGGTTTCCCCACAGGTCACAGCTGCTGACAGCAGCCTGCTGTGGCACAGGCCCTGGATAGGCTACAGCCACTTTCAGGGTTCATCCACCTGCTCTTGCACTGGGACAGGCTGCAGGGTAGATCCCTGTTTCCCCATGCACCTCCATGGGCTGCAAGGGAAAATCTGTTTCAGCATGGTCTTCACCACTGCACACTGCAGAGAAGCCCCACCCTCTCCTGATCTTGGAAAAGCAAAGGCTGTTTCTCTCATTTTCTCACTCCTTTCTCACAACTGCTGCCCAGCTATTTTTACCCCTTCTTAAATGTGTTATCACAGAGGTAACAGCTGCAAGGCCAGCTTGGGCAGCAGCAGGTCCATTCTGGAGCTGAGTGAAAACTGAGTTTGCCATAGGCAGCACCTGCTGTCTGCTCACAGAAACCTTCCTTGCAGCCACCTCACTACCTAAAAATCTACCACGTGAATTCAATACAAAAGTTCAATAAAGCACTCTGTTAAGAACAGCCCAGATCTCTTTTCATGCTATCCTAGATATGTTAGTTGATCTTATTCCTTAAAAAGTTACCATCCCTTTGTGATCATCTGGCACTATTACTGTGCAGGGCAAGAAAGTTAAGCCACCAATTGTTTCAACTTTCACCAGATCAGTACAAAAGTAAACAACATACTTGCAGATATCTCGGTAAGTCTGAATTGCTGTCTCCATATAATGAGCAGGATATGGCCTAGGAGCTCCAGGCTGAAGAAAAGCTGATACCGCTGCCATTTCCTACAAGAGGAATTCAGTACTGTCACTGCAGTTTTTTCAACAAATCATAACCTTCGAAAGACTGAGGAACATGTTTCAATAGCTACTAGATTCAAGATCTTCATCTAATCAGTTACAGGCATATAAAAGTATCCTATGCACTGTAACTGATAAAAGGTTTAATACTACAGCCTATTTATGGCTCTGCTTATAATTAACCAGTTACACACAGAAGTGTTTGCAGTTGACAGTACCACCAACATGGTGCAGAAGCATTGATTCAGTACAGTTTTACAAGTCCATTCTGCTTATTCAGATTAACCAAATGCAGAGCAACTGTCTGAACTGTAAAAACAGACATTTAAGTAGAAGTTTGAATCAAGATGCAAAGGTGTACAACAATGCTTCCATGGCTCTATGCAGCAGAGTTTTAAACTTTAGCAAGTTAATCAGAATTAAGTTTAAAATACGTATCTTCTAAAAATTGATAAAATTACTCATTTCCCCCCAGTATTCCCATTTATCTTGTTGAAAATTACTTTAGTCATAAATACCTTCATTCTTAGGAGGGAATTATGAATGAGTATGTGTTTAAAGTGAAATTCAATAGTGACATACTCCAAGGATAGCACTCAAGTTTTAAGCCCCCCAAAAACAGGTACAATACCATATTTATAGTGACAGTCTTGAATCTCTGGCAAATAAGTATTTTGCCTAAGTCTAAAAGACATACTACAAAGCTATTTTACATGTGGCTTTGAGTTACCCGTTCAAAGGTCCATTTTTCTGGAGGTTGCATTCTAGGTTTTCTCTTATTCATATTTTAAGAGTTAACACTCCAGGTTTTATTCATACCTTTGTTTCCTTCATATAACAACAGAAAACACATTTTGCAGCACCTTAGAGTTTCCTAAAGACATGCAGCAGATTTGGGGAGACCCTTACAAATTCAGAGGTGGAGGGGAGAGACTGCATTTTGTTACCTTCAGACAAATATTAGAGATTATTAGAAAAAGTTCACAGAATGTTCATGTAATGTTAAGTACCAACCAGTGCTCCAGCTGCATAAAGCATTGCCTGATCATTTAAGAAGTCTTTCTTTGCTGTATGGTAACAGCTATATGCAAGTTCATAGTGCTGCACCAAAAAGCACAAGTCAGCCATTTTCCGAATTTGAAGCTCCGGCGCTTCCGGTGGATACCTATAAATACAAATATTTAAATTCAAAGTTATCCTCTCTCTTAATATCTATTCACAAAGTAGTAAAAAACCTGCATTGCTTCAGCCTTGCCCAGAAACCGCTAAGAAAAGTGAATCTGCTTCCTTTCTGCCACATGTAACTCGGTTTCACACCCTATTTTCTGATTAGCAAGATTCACTGTTCCAGTGAAAGCACACCCACCTCTCTTACTCAAGAAATACTACATGGAGTTTGTAACTACCACGGAAATTGCTCAGTCAGATTAACCATTAAAGCTAAACAGAGCTGCATGAGAATGAAAAAACATAACACTTTGACTGTTCACTCAGCTGTAAGTTGTTATTTCTTCACATTTCTCTTGAAAGAAGTCAGTCCACTAAAAAACTACGCTTTATGCCAAAATGCTGTGCAAGTTCCTGTCCTCTGCAAGCATCAATCTAATTTTTGGTTAATCCAATATATGTATGTTGTAGTAAAGCAGACAGGACTTAGTTTCTTTAGGCAAGAAAAGTTAATTCTTTATTCACATAACTCATTTTTATACAGTTTTCACAGACTTCATGCTTAACTCTAATTGGCAAGTAGTTTCTTGCCACCCAATTCATTGGTTAAAAGGTGTTTTTGTGTGTACATGCTAAGACTCTTTTACTTAGGAGTTTACATATTTCTTCATGGATCTTATTGGACAGATTTTTTGTTATTATAGGTGCAACTTACTTTTCCTATACAAGAATAGTTTGTTATGCTGTTTCTCTTCTAATTCTTCCTTATGGGAACATACAAGTTAGTTGTTAGTTTAGCTACAGGAGCAGGGTCTAAACTATATTTTGTAAGGCCTTTCTTTTATAATATCTTTCTTTACCTGTATGTAACATATATGTGACTCCCTTCAGTAATAATCAAGTACATTTTTACAAATACTTGTAGGTCAAATGCTATAGAAGTGAACTACGCTTACAAGTTGAAAACAGCAAGCTGGAATTAGCAACATTTTGATTACAAATCCAAAGACATGCAGCATAGATATTTGAAGCTGTATGTGCATGTCAAGGACATTAACCTTAACAAGATAATGGCCAAAATTATTTAGACTTCTGTGGTAAAGACAGTTGGAGAGTGATTTCCATGATTATACATCCTAATTCACAGAGGGAAGTTACCAAAGCATACAGAATTAGTATTTTGGTAACACTTAAAACCTGGTTTTAGTGTTTGCTAACATACAGGTGCACTAAGTAGGAAATTCCCTTTAGTTTAGCTCTTGAACACACTGCAAAAGCAATATATTCAATACTCTGCTGGAGCAAACTGCATAGTTACATAAGCAAAAACACCTATACATGGGGTTTGGTTGTAGTGACAGGTAAAAAAGCTTATACAAATTTTAAGAAAAAAATCCCTCGTGGCAAACCATAGCTTCTTTTTATTACTATTACAAACGTGTTCATATTAACTTAGAAAGCTTCATTGTAAATAAAGCAGGCAGATGACTCTGCAAACAGTCTATTTTATCCTCTTCTTTAAGTTCTGCTACTGCTTTATTGTACACATTCAGGCACAGTACTTTTCATGACTTTTCTAACTGAAATCATTCACAACATTGTGTGCTTAGTTCACTTTGCAGAACACCATCAAACAAACACTCTCCCTCCCACCCCTAGAAAAGGTACACTTGCAGTTTAGTCCTTAAAATAAGGACTGATATTACTTACAGCAAACCAGAAGTATTCTTGAGTTCATTTATACTTTTCTCTGGAACCTTGCTGCCACTAAACCATTTTTTAGTAGCAGAAAACAGTGATCGGCTTAATCCCTTCCTGGATATTAACTAGAAAAAGACATTGAATTAGAGGACTACATTGCAAGAGATATAAGTTAAACTAATAAAAAAAGCCAAGCTTCATTATGGCTTTGTAAACTGATTTTTCTTCCATAAAACAGAAATAGAAGGAGCAAAATAACTAATAACACACTTTCCTAGAACTAATCTTTGACACTCAGAAGTTAATTCATTTATTTTCATATATTCATATGTTTATTTTATCTCAGTTGAGGTTCAGTGTTCTTTCTGTAAACTGGAAGAATATCCATCTTAAGAACTTGAACATTTTATATACCTATTTGAAAACTAAATTCTAAATAATTAGAATATCAAATTTTGGGTATTAGTCCAACGTAAAATCTAGATTACGTACCTACTACAAGAAAAAACTTCTCTCTCATCCACATAAAACATTATCACACCACAAACGTCAGTTTTAAGTGTCAAAGGTACGAGGCAAGCAAGGTTACACAACTTCATTCTTTTAATCTCCACTTAGAAGGAAACTTCTGCAGGGAATTACCACTCCCATTACCACTCCCATCCTATAAGACAAACTATAATGCTCTTTAAAAAGTGCAGCATCTCTCTTTTCTTACCAGAACTAGGAATGTATCACTGCATTCCTGTTTGCAACACTTTACATAACCACTTCTTTTTTAATGTTTCTTCATAAAGCTTACTAAGCATAAACGTGGTCAGCACATACAATTCAATTCAGCCAATTCAGGGAGTGAGGGTTCCTTACAGGACATGATCCTCAGTATGAAGAGCCCACACACTTAAACTACAGCTTGAATAGACAATCCAATCAAAATAAAATCAGAGCTCAGATAACAGATATTTGGGTCCAAGACGTAATGTTAAATACAGCAATTTGATTGCACTAATGTACGTCAATCCATCTCCGCAGCTATTTAAGAGCACGAGTGAAACGCTTGTAAAAGAAAGGACTTCACTGTGATGTAAATAACTTTGATGCATGCCCTTAACATGGACATGATATTAATCACACCCCCAAAGAATACTAGATTGAGAGCAGGACATTCCCCACAAAAACTGCTGAGATCAACATAATTACACGATTCGGGGTGTCCCTGCACTTCTTCCCTGTCAAGTAGCAACTGAAGGATGCAGCTTTCTTTGCAGATTAAATACATTTCTTAAATTTAGCTGTGTATTCTGATGCTGAAACCCAAAGTCCATTTTGCTACCCATGCCAGAATCATCCAAGAGCATAGAATATCAAGATTTTAGGGTCAACAACAGGTTTCCCTAGAAACAGATCAGACTGGCTTTCACCAAGAAGCCACCTTGCATTGGAACTGTTGATACAACTTAGTTCTTGCTTTTTTAAAAGACAAATTGAGCAATAATGAGAACTTCAGTTATTTCTTTTAAATCTACTTACAGTTTTCAGCAAGACTGTTGAATCACTAGATGCAGAAGGAAGTAATGCTATCAAAACAGATCTCTGGATAACTGGATTTATACCCCAACCCTTTTTCCTTATTGGAGCGCTAAGTGTTTTTAAGGGTAAACTGACCTGATCATTGAGCTGTCGAATTGTTTTCTCTATGTGTGGCAAAAGTCCCCGAAATGTGAATTCCTGTATGAACTGCCTAATTCGATCGTGATCTGTGAGAGTTAAACAAGCACCATGAGGTGTCCCAGAATTTGACTTCTTCGAGTCTTGCACTGATGTAGAAGCCTTCATGTAATCTGTGTTATCCAAACTCCCACTGGGATGATCCAGTTGAAGGGGGTGAGTCTTAAAGTTATTTGACAAGCCATCTGTTGAAAGATTGAAACAAAAACCCCAGCAAGTATAACGTTACTTAAACATTTTGAGTTTTAAAGGTCATTTTACTAACCTACTTCAAAGCTTTCCTTACTCAGAACTCTGGAAAGCAAAGCAATTCACCAACTACTCTGCACTACAGATTAATGTTGAGCAGGCCGCAGGAGAGCACTGAGTATTGCATCATTCCTGGAATTCTCAGAAAGCTCAGGGAATCTCAAGAATTATAACATGGTACGGGTTACATTATAACATTATAATATGTACGGGTTTGGTTCTGAACTACAGTGCAAAAAAATCTTCCAGTATGCTGACTAGTATCAACAACATTGAAGGAAAACTATGGGAACACTGAAATAGAAATAAAACATTTACGAAAGTCAGAAATGCAGCAATTACTACAATGGACCTCTGGGTCCATTTTTTTTTTCTGCTTATGTTTCAAATTAAAAACAAACAAACAACCTTCCCCAAAAAAAAGAAACAAAACCACCCCACAAAACAAGCCTAATTTTCCATATCCTTTCAAGCAATCATGATGTAAAATAATTTCCTCCAAAGTCCTTTTTGTTCAGTGAGAAGGGCCGCTGACCACTATTGCACTTAGCTCTCTGAAAGAGACTGAGACACTGCTTCAGTCTAAGACCTAGGTAGTTCTCTTATTTATAAGAAAATCAGCTTGTCCTAGTTGGCACTGAGCAATGCTGAGCTGTGAAAGCAAATACTTAATGGATTTTACTCATGAAATGTAAAGCTGAGTTTGTAAAGTTCAGAGCTCAATTGCCTGCTCCCCAACCACATCTGGGCTGCAAGACCCTACTGAGATGGCAACTGAAGGCTCTCCCACACATGCCAGGTCTCCACATGCCTTTCAGATGAGGTATGAAGGATCTGGACTCAGGCAGGCCAGGCAATGCATGGTGCCTCACTTCTTCCCTATTTGCTGATGCCTCTCATCTGAATCCTACACAGCTATCTTATTTTTTTAAGGGTGCACTAATTTGCACTCAATTTCATTTACTACTCTGTCCCATCCACAAGATAAGTTCTAAGGCAAGTGCTTCCAAACAACTTACAATCTAAGCACTTCTCTAACATTTACAGACTTGATACCAAAATCAAGGACATAAAAACCTCCAAAACCTCAGCTTCCAAGTTATAGCAAAGCACACAAACCAAAACTTCCATTATTATGAAAACTGACCACTTAATCCTATGTTATTTTTACTAGTTACCAGAGTTTGCAGACAATATGATTAAACTTACAAATTATGAGCCCAATCCATCATTGTCCATCTCATTAAGGAGATGCCACCAGTCCAATAGGTCAGTACCACAGCATTTTTCTTTGAAGAAACTTAGAGCATTTAGAAAACCATTACTCTGAGTTTCGTAACAAATCATTTAATTACTGTCCAAGACAAAAGAAAGTTGTGTAAATGCTACAACATCAAGGTTTTCATAAAGTTACATAAATACCTTTAATTTCACTGTCTATGCCATCTGATATCAATTGATCAGTATTCTTGTTTGAAACAACAGTATAATCTTCATAGGAATCCTGCCAGAGAAGGGGAGAAAACAGTCAGAACTTTAATACTACTCAACCACATACAAAAGTCAGTAAACACTAGTTGTCAACTTCAATAAGTTACCTGAATTACTACAGCAGCAGTTGGTTCATATATATTAATTTTTCTAAGTCGTTTCTGAGGCTTTAAGAAATTGTCTTATTTTAATTATGAGAGTTATATTCACAAAATGAAGCAAGTACCTTCTGACTTGCTCAACCAGCTTCCCTGTCAACCAAAGCAACTCCAGCTCTTACACAGCAGTGCCTACAGAAGCAGAAATATATTCCCTAAAGCAGCTCCTGAACAAGCTCACACACACACAGATCCATATTGCACAGTTGACAAGGGACAGAGAAAAAGAAAAATATCTGATTAGTTTATGGTGGGCTATAATTCACTGGTCCTCTTAGCTTATAGAATATGAAATGTTTTGTCTTTCCAGTACTAGCTACATTTGGTAAAGAAATATGATTCCAGGAAACCTTTAATTATATGGAGTTATAACTGCAGGTCAGTCAAAAGCAAACACAAAAAAGAACATTTCTGGTTCTAAAGCCAAAAATAGTTATTTATGGCAAACTCAAAACACACTATCACTTGCAATCTTAGCAGATGACAGACCAGACTATACCACAAGAAGTTATCATAAAAAACCACACATACTCACACAAAACAACACACCCCCACTATACAGTGAAGTATAAAAGACCCAGGAAAAAATAAAATTTAAGACTGAAGACAACAAACGAAAACGCAGGTAGAAAGTTACTATGAACAGGACACTTCTGAGGTTACTTCCTCTTACAGCTCTTAAGGCACAAGTCTACTATTTCCGTGCTCCTGTGAGTCTATTTCAGACAGTGCAGTATTTCAGCGCTCCTTACTGTCAACTTAAGTAGCACAGAGGACAGTTCCTACTGAGGACTCATGCCCTCCCAAGAAGTCACAGCTGTGTCAGAAGTGTCTTGACTGTCTATCAGCTCATTCTTTAGAAGCACATACACATAACACTAAGGTGAAACTTAACGCAACTAAAACGGACTTCCATATGCCCCTTAAAAGCTGTTTTTAGAATACTATAGTACCTGGTTCTGGATAGTGCTTTTCTGAAGGTACTGACTCCAAGGATCTGGTATCTGTTCATCTGCTCCTCTATTAGACACCCGAGAATTTATTTTCAGCAAATAGCAACCCTGAGTTCCATATCTCTGTTTCATCTCTTCATAAATGGAGTCAGCTCTGGAACAGTAAAACAACATTTATCCTATCCTGATATCAAACTAGAGCATGTACTGCAACAAGCTATTTTAGACTAATATCCATAGTGCTTAAAAGGAAAATTCTCCTATTTTTCAAACCTGTTATGCAAGAATAAAACTGAGAATCTTTGAGAATTAGTTCAGCAAGCTAGCAAAGAAAGCATCTATCTCAAAAGCTGGGACTGATTAATTTCATTTTCATGAACACAAGAAGATCTAAAAATAATACTTTTGAATATCTGCCTTGATAATAGCATACTGGCTAATGGATCCTGGTGTACGTCTAATTTCAACAGAATTTATCAACACAAACATTTCAGTCAAAGAGCTCATCTGTAAGCTCACTGAAGGCAGATGACCCACCTTTGCTCCTCTCCTGTGCTTACATCATGCAGTAACACATAATATTTGAGCGTGTTTGGTATAAACCACTTGGGATATGAGTATTCACTACTGTGCTGAATGCGATGTTGTTCTTGGGACAGCTTCAGGAACTGCTCCACAGGGTCAGGTTCACTAGAAGAAACTACCAGCATACCTGAATTCATTATTAAGGACATACAGCCAAAGAACACAGGGACAATCACTGATCATAGAATAAATCGGGAAGTGTATAAAATGTAAAGAATAGGTGAATACAATACTTTAGAACATAAAACACGCTACCACAAAAGTAAGTGCAATTAGAATTTGGCCTTAACTCTCAATAAAAAAATAAAAACCAGTTAAATAATAGCTGTAGAGTATATGGCAACAGGAGTTTGCTCCTATTCTGACAGTGAATCTAAGTTTAAGTTGCTACATGATAGCTCATTTAAGATTTTAGATAGAGACCAGATGTTCACATAGCAAACATGTAGCTGAAATTCATCCCCACTGTATTATAGCCTTCAACTTCCAAGGAGAGTTGGGGCTTTAAGTTATCACCTGAGCAACACTGATGACCAGCACTCATAAACACAGCAACACCACCTGAGTAAAATGCAGAAGTGTTCAGATATTTACCTCAATGCAACTACACAATCATTAATAATGAACATCCCGCTCTGCTACAGCTACTCACCAAAACAAAGACATTAATTCAGAGAAGCCAGAAAGCAAAATTATACTTTAAATGTTATTAAAATTCAGAAGTCAGAAGCAGTATTTTGCAAAGTTAATTCTGCACAAGTGTGGCCATTAACATACCTTTCCACTACACCGAAATTATAATGTTTGGTACAGAATTAGGAATATAGTGTCATAAAACCTGCAGCATCGTAATTACTGTAAAGCTAAACACCAGCTACATCATGAGACAGTGATTATTTTCAATTTCCCTGGAGACAAGTAAACTTGGCCTAAGCTTTGGTAAAAAAAAGTGAAAGCATTTAGGCATTGTTCCAGTCTTTCCAGACTTCTTTTTGTCCAGCATAGCTCAAAGTCCACCAGATTTCCAAAACATCTTCTCCCCAACCTCCACCACTCCATCTACTTACAAAAAGCTATTAAAAAGCAGCAGATGCATCCCAAATACACATTCCTCTGTTGTAGATAAGGGGCAGTCCTTATATATACCTAAAGAGCTACAGCAGAAAGTGTCTTGGGGTGATGGAGTTTCATTTACAAATATTGGCTTTGAGCTCACTTTGACACAAAAAGTGTGTGGAAAAGGGGAAAAAAACCCCAATACGAACACCAGAAAAAAACTCAGTCACAAATAAAACCCTGATGGCCTTATGAAATCAGTCTGCGCAGTCAGATATTGTGAAAAAATATATAGGCTTCAAACCATAGTTGTGAAAGAATTACTGCACAGTTTTCGGTGTCTCCAACATTGTCTGGCAACAGCCTTCCCTGAAGCAGTCTGTAACATTCAAAGGATACATGCAACATAGTGGTTTAAGAATTCGTGATCAGATGCAGGCATGGACTGAAGAAAGCACTCTCTGTAAGACTCAAACCAAGGAGTAGTAGCTGAAATACACAATAAAACAAGACAAATTAGACTATTCAGTGAAATTTGTTTACCCATTAATGAAAAGGAAGTATGAAAGACTACACCTGGAAGTGAAGCCTGCAGAGTCTGACAAGGTTTGCATGGCAGGGGAAAGAGGGGGGAAAGTCCAAGGAGAAAGTATTTTAGATGCTACACAAATAGGAGAAACAGTAACACTTGAATCAAATCCTGTGAAACTGAGGGGCAGCTCTTTACCACGCCTTTGAAGACCCATGCAAAAGCCCACTTGGCAAAGAAAGAAAGAAATTCTTCTAACAGTCATTGAATTTCTGGGCTAGGGATGTAAGAATTGACCAAGAAACAAAATTCATTTTTGAGTATATAGAGGAGCTAAGGATTACCAAAACCCTATGCTGCCTGTTTTCTACAAGTGTTGACTTGGCTTGACAACAGTCCCCTTCCCATGCCTTTGTAAAATAAGCAGTTCAGCTGGCAAAGATCCAAGAAGATAAAACCCCAGATCCTCATGAGTTGTGCCATAAATACCTTATAATTTTAATCTGACATGTTCAATGCCCTTTTACAATAGGGATTTCATTTGCCTAAAAGTAACAAATCAAGGGAAACCAAGGATGTCTAGGACATCAAAAAAATGTATATGAATATAATATCGTTCATTTCTTTCCACTCCAGCTATGGGTCAAACAATTAACTATTATTTCTTCTTTTCAGGCTGTTCAATGCCATCTTACTTCTCCAACTCCTTCCCCCTGAGTAGGAAACAGACCCCATAGCTAAATCAATCCACTTCCAATAACCTGATTTCACTCTGAAGTAACTGGAATCCAGGGTCATCTCACCTGCAAACTACAAAACAGTAACTAGTGGAGAAAAAAAAAATTAAGAAAATCTCAAGGTATTTTCTTTATATGACCCTAAAAACCCCACATTGCTAGACTTAAATAAATAAAAATAAAATAAAAGTAAATAAAAATTTTTAATGCTTTGTAAAGCTCTCATGCACCTCCTCATAAAAACCAAGCCAAACCACCACCCTGATTTCTTAAGCTAACTTCAGGAAATAGGTCCACTTTTATATTGGAATTATCTTGTAGGGCATTAATTTAATGCATTTTGTTTCATCCTACATTGTCAAGCCATTTAGATTGGCTGCAGACACACAAGTCAGATACAGCTACGCTTGAATTCAGTCTAGCAGCCAGCACATCACATAAAATAAAAAGCCTAACAGGAGACAAACTTTCAGGTTTTGATTACAGCCTTTCTAGAAACTGCTCTCTGAGTACTCATGTAAGATATAAAAAACTCTTGGCTTTACTGAGTCCTACATGCAAACATGCCAGCTATTTAAATTAAGGAAAACACAGCCTGTTATTATTAAAAAAAAGCCGTAAGAAAGTGACTCATACACATTTTTCACAAATATAACAAGCCATACAGTAACTTGGGTTCAAAGTAAACACTGTTAAACAACCTAAGGCAAAACTGTCAGCTACATTGTACTTTCAAGCACTGTTTTCAAACGTTCACCTCTGTTTTACAGCTGAATCACAGCAAAAAGAAAAAAACCACCTGTTTTTTAAAATGACAGTTACAAAAAGGGAAGTACTATTTTGATTGGTTCCCCTGCCTCTTTATTTCACTAGGCCTATTAAAAACCTTGGAAGCAGCCTCAAAGGCAACTGGATTCCCTCTACACAACAACATTAACAGGATTCACTTGAGCATTTTACAGGGCTGTTATCAAATATAGATACTTGATAAACACACATACCATATTCAAAACAGGAGCAGTATTTGAAAAAAATTCACAATTGTAACATCTCATAACACGTTACAGCAGTGCAGACCAACACTGTCATTTAGGCACCCAGAACTATACGCTTTGCATTTTTGCATGTTTGCAGTAAAATGTTTCCATTATGTTGGAACAGAACTGAAGTTTTGGCAAACTTGTTAACATGTTCAGAACTTAAGAAAAAAACGTAATATTTGTACATAACAGCTTAATAATGGAAAGTCTACTTCATGAAGTTTTGTACCCTTTAGGCATTTAGCAGGATCTGAACAGATACTACTGAAAGGACAGCTATTATTAACCAAAGGCATAAATTATATTAATACATAAAACTGAAAAATATCAAAACCTGGCTCTTACAGACCACAATGCAGAGCCTTGAGAAGTCAATAACCAATGTGGTTTGGTAGCAATAAATCAGCAATAAGCCTCATGACTAGATAAAAATGTATTAGAAAGCTTTTCCTTTTTTTTTAGGGTCATACTCCAGAAAGAATGTAAATATAGCAGAGACATATATGCTCTAAGTACAGTCAGCACTTGAGTTCCAACTTAAAAGGTGTTGCTATCCCCTGAGAAAGAAGTTCTCTGGAGAAGCAGAAAGTACATCTGAAATACAGCACAGTGATAGTATACAGTTCCATAGGATCAAACAATCCAGTGTTTTTAACAGCATCAAGTAATTTACCACCACCACCACCCTTATTGATTGTATGGAAAGACCAAATGATTTTGATTAACAAGAGTAGAAATGTGATTAAAAGAAAAATTAAAACAACCACCACCAGTGATTTCCAGTTAGGGGAAAAAAATGGAGGAACACACATCTACGTCCAGAAAAGTGCTCAACAGTTGCAGCAGATGATAAGGAAAGGTGGATGGGGGCACATGGAAAAGGAGTAAAGGGCAATTTGGCAAATCGGCACCAACCACAAAAAAATACCTGAATAAAACGTGGATGTGTTCAGTTCCATCAGTGTCTCTTTCCAATTACTGTACCAAGGAACACTAGCTTTAACTGAGCGATCTGATAGAAAAAACATGATATTATTACACTAAAAAGGGTCAGATGCAAACACACTCTCGCCTTTTACACTCTGGTAGCGTGAAGTAGAAAAAAAAATCTACACCATGTCCCCATTCAGGGACACTGAAGAGATTTGACTCCAGCTAACCTTAATCACGAATATTTCAGGCTTCTCAACATTTGCCAGTGTACTTTAATGGAAATCAATATTCATTTCTAGTTCAGCCCCAATTCCAGGCTAGAACAAAAATGGAAATTCTATCAAGTAGCAAAGATTTCATTTGTATCTAGATGTTATTTCTATTTTACTGGTTGGAAGGTACTTGAAATCCAAGGCACTAACTTGTGAGATTTCCCAGCCTACAGTACTAATTAAAAGTAGCTGATACATTAGGTGCTGAAAGTGGTTGCCCCAACATTCTCCTTCATTTCAATCATATTCCTCCAATGCCTCATGCCAGCATTTTTATCATGCAGCCCTGATCAAACATAGCCAGGAAACTGATCTAGCTGAAAAACAATTTTACTTCCCTCAATTTAGTGGGATAACTTTTCTTCACTCTCTACATGCATCAGTACATGGGAGAAGCAGGCATGGCTGAACAGAAGCGACTTTTCAGCAACCAAATGAGTCTCTCAGCACTAGATTATGGAACTACAAGAATTAAACAAAACTGTAACAAAAAAGGATTACAAACAAACTGATACAACACAGCAGTTCCAAAACTTTTCTCAAAAAAAGAGCAGGATTATGACCCCAGTGCCAGAAACAGTCATACCTCAGCTTCTTAAACAATGTTTATCTTTCTTCAAAACACACTGCACTTGATCATCATTGAAATTAAGGAAATATCTTTTAATATTGTTATCCTAGAAAACTAATCCACTCCCAAAAAAGCACCAATTAAAGGACTAATCAGAGTATTTCCCATTTATATGCCAAATGATTATGTTCTGCTCTCAGGAATGAATGCACCCCTTGGTTTGAATAAAATGCTCTAAGAAATTTAAAAAAAAACCCTAAATGTCTTAGTAAATACTCCTGTTCATCTAAGCATAAAGGAACCCTATTTGGTACTCCCTCATATTCTCTTACACTGTAATGGGATACAAGTTCCTCCATCAAGAGCAATGTCAGTGTTACGTCCTAAGCCCCTGAAACAGGGTTCCACTGGACAACAAAATTACTACATGAATTTGTCCTGTGTGATCTTAAACAGCTTATATACCTCTCCTCCTGTCAAATAAGCATACAGCCAGTCTGAATGGAAATGAGAACCCAATCACTGAGAGACAAAAGACAGCCAAACATGGTCATTTCTACATCCGAGGCTCCAGCAGCAAATATGGAAAACAAAAGGAGAGACATCTGCTTCTAGAGCTACAAAGCATTGCTTAATATAGCCACTATTTTTCTTCCCTTCTTTCAATACCTCACTTCTAAACTAAGGCCATTCTGCTTTCTTAGGATCTTTCCAGCTCTAGAATTGAAGCAAACTTTCCATCCAAAAAAAAATTTTGTGTAACAAAATGGCAATTCACCAACAGGACCTATAAACAAGGGCACAGAAATCGAAAAAGATGTGAGATTTTCAACATATATCAAAATCAAGAGGTTTCCAGGCTCAGGTCTTTTGCTTTATAACCAACACAGGACATGAAGTTGAAGATGTATCTCATAAATTAGGTATCAAAGACTTAACAATGATGCCATTTTTCCATCATGAACATAAAAAAGATTTACTACATACAGTAACATCAGTTACTAATCTTCATGAAGTTTTATCAGTCTATTGCTATAGCAGAGCCAAACTCTTCACTGCAGGCTGAACTTTAAATGCAATAAATTATGCATGTTTAAATAGGGCAGTGCATACATGCTTTGAACTAAGTACATGCTCAGAGGCTTTAATGGATTAGGGTCTTAATTGGGAGGAGTTTAATCTTCTCAGCTCCTAAGATCAGGTCTCATTTAGCATTATTCACAATGCCTCATCCCTTGAAGATCTGAGAAAAAAAAAACATTTTTAGAATACTCTAGTCGTTTTGACAGTGAAATATGAAGCACAAGTCCCACAGAAGAAAAAAAAAAAAAGACAAGGGATCAGAAGAGTCACACACCTTTCCTCAAGTCTTTTTTCTTTAAACTTTTTGTGACTTGATCATAAAAACAAAAAATAAAAGAAGCCAGGATAACTAACTTCAAGATAAAGCTGTACATTAGTACCAACACTCTAAGTTCTGACATTTATTTAGCCAAGTGTAACAAGTCACTGTATCAGTTTTGTAACCAAAGCATCAGTAATTGCTACGTTAAAATAATGATTTAACACAAGTTGAGAAGAACTACAACATTAGGAAAATTAATATTATTAAGTTCAACCACTCTTTCAGCATTATATAAAGGCAAAACTATTTGATAAATCCAAAGTTTCAGCAAAAACAATGTCTCAAAACTGATAAACTCTGCCATGAAGCTGAAATGAAGGGTTGATCCCTCTCGGCCAACTCCAGTTTACATTATGAAAAATACCATATCATTACATACCACTGATGTTGAGATCATAATCTCCAGCTGTGATCACATTAGCGACCAGTCCTTCAGCAGGCTGACTGACAGACACAACATCGTGCAAAAGTTTCCGAATTGCAGCGGGCTGAGGTGGGTGAGTAATGATGTTGTTGACAGCAATCTTCAAATTTTTAATGATGTGAAGCTGATTATTAGGATCTCTCATGTGAACTAAAAAGTAAAAAGAAGAGGATTTGTTGAGGAGTATAACAGTTAAAATAGTTGTCACAAATTAGTCTTTTTCCAACACGTTTTTTCTTTAAAGATTGCTCCACTCAACTTCTCCATCATCAATTTTAGATCACAGTCCCAAAAATGGAGGGGGGGAGAAGGTGGTAACAAAAAATTACTTCATGTTCAACATTAGGGTCATCTAGGCAGACTGATTAAAGAATAGCATAGGATCTTAGCTGGCAAGAATATCCAATCCATCTAACATAGCACGTGCACATCCTACACTGATACACTTGCCTCCTTGTGGAACATACCGACTTTCACGGAAAACCCACAGGAACCATGTATGGATTTCACACAACACATCATGTTTCAAGGAATCACCAGTTTCTAAGAAACCCCCCACACACAAATATACAGCATTTAAGAAACTTGGCAAGATAGCATAGTATTCATTCATCCAAAACTAATATATCCTAAAAGACAAGCTGAGAGAGTTGGGGTTGATCATCCTGAAGAAGGGGGGAGACCCTTGGGCAGCCTTCCAGTACCTAAAGGGAGCTTTCAAGAGATCTGGAGAGGTACAAGGGCATTTGGTGACAGGACAAAGGGGAATGGTTTAAAGCTGAAAGAGGGCAGATTTAGATCAGATATTGGGAAGAAATTCTTTACTGTGAGGATGGTGAGGCATTGGAGCAGGTTACCCAAAAAAGCTGTGGATGCCCCAGCACTGGAACAGTTCAAGACCTGGTTGAGCAGGGAAGTGAGCAACCTCATCTAATGGAAAGTGACCCTAACCATGGCAGGGTAAAGTCAGAACTAGGTGCTCTTGAAGGTCCATTTAAACCTAAACCGTTCCATGATTTTTAGCACTACAGCTTCCTTTGTAGAATCTTCATGAAAATTGCTCCATAAAGCCATCTGATTTTAAAAAACTATTCACAACATTTTCAACACTCTACAATTCTGAGCCTGCTGTGATTTTTCATGTAAGTTCACCCTATTTCAAACTACAACCACCACCAAGCAAGCCAGACTGTGAGTGCAGGCAGGACACACTGACTATGGCTGCCTCAGCCACCTGGTGCTACCACATGCCACGCAGCACAGCCCTCAACTCCTCTGCATGTTATTTTCACAAATTCCTGTACAGCACATAAAAGGCAGCACAAAGGAAATTTTTTTCTTTGCTGTTTTCCTCACCTTTCAACTAACTAAAGGTCTGAAACTGAGTATTCAATCTGCTCCAGCCTGGAAAGCACTCCACACCTTTTCCACAAGTCTCTTGAGAAGTAACAAGTATGCAGCCAAAGTCAGATCACACTAGATGTGTTTACAATCCACCTTAAATGTTAAAACAGATTTCTAATGTTGTTCAAATCTTGACTACTGTAGTCCTACCTTCCTCAATCACATATTCACCCCCAAGCTTTAGCCAGCACTCAAGCTCATGGGAAAACACAGTAAAGCAGGTTAGGAAACTCATCCTGCTAAAAACAACCTAAAAATGTGTGTGTTTTTCCAGCTCTAAGTTTCAGATTGAACTTATACATCATAAGGCTATATCAACACCAGAAAGGGCAATTTTGCTGGCTAAACTTTACTTATTTCAGCTCAGCATTTCTATCAGAAAGCTGAAGTTGTTTTGGATGGGGCTTTCTTCATCTTATCACATTGGTAAATTATCAACCTTACTGCCATGCAGTTACTGGAATTATCAAATGTAAAGGAACTGGCAGGAACAAACAACAAGGAAACTAGTCTGCCTTCACCAGCACAGCTGTAACACTACAACTCATATCCTTGGTGTCCGTCCTAAAACATAACAGCCATAACAATGAAAAGCAACCACATTTCCATACAGAACACAGATGACATCTCTGGCATATGTTTAATGTTAAGGACTGAAATAACAGACATACTTGGAACCCCAAAAAGTGCTTAATACCAAAACACCCCATGTCTAGTGTTATACATTTCCTTCAAGTGTTTATAAGATCATTTCAGAAAGTACTTTGCCAAAAGTGGCAGCAGTAGCATGTATTAGAACAGTATCTTTCTTGTCAGAAGTTGAAACCAATCAGATGCTAAGATACACATGAACAAGGAATTCCTATCATCACACTAAGCTCGAATAAGCACAGTGTTCCCATTAAACTGCCTTACATCTTGCACATATTTAAGGCTTAGAATCAGATAACGTTATCAGAAGCTCTCCTCTTTTTTTTGTAAAGGTTGAACATTTTGGCTTAAGAGTAACTACTGCTATCTTAAAGTGATAGCTAATGGACACACACACTGTAATTCTCCTTCCCACAATGAGGGAAGTAGAGTAGTATTAGTGCGTAGAGTATTTTTAAAGAGTCTTAAAAAAAGATCCTATTTTAAAGAAAACCTACCTATATACACAATATACGCCTACCAATATATACAATCCATACACTTGTTAAATCAGGCATTAGTTGTTACTAAGAAACAAAACAGTTAAGAAAGCCACTTTGAGACTAAATATGAAGATATAAAATCCTCAGTAAAATTCTGGTTTCCTTTATTAAAGGAAGTTGAAAGTTTGGGGAGGGTTTTGGTCCTGCTTTCGTCTAAAGTCAAGATCTCAGGGGGATAGTAAAACTGTCCTTTAACTTTTTAAAACTTTCGTCCTTCACTAATAGGAGGTGATTTATTTACAGAAGTCAAGAGGCTAAAAATTACAGGACAGAGCACCCTGAATCTGTGCTCAGGACACTCCATCACCACAGTTTGCTGAGTATTGCAATATTTTTGGCTACACCAACACTAGCAAGTCACTGGTAGGCCAAAGTTGATGAGTAGATTAAATGTGTGCAAAGGGTGGTCCTGCTGCATCTACATTATATATCTTTGTGGGGTTCTACTTGAAATTAGATAGAATCTGGCCTCCTTGGATTGAGCAACCTCAACAGCATGTGGTTTTACATGACCTGAAGAATCATGCTGTGTTCTGGTCCTTCACATCTCTGGTAGCACATGAAGGATGACTGATGTGTGCACAGTAAAGAGCTCAGCTAAGTTCCTGTTTATCAGAATTGTTCTGCACATGTATCAGTAAATTAATTTCATAACTGCACTGCTTCTCTAAGCAAGAAAGCTGATGAGCAGAGCCTTCAGCTGGTTCATAAGCCACATAATTCCTAATTTCAGACAAAAATATGTATTGTAACAGGACTCTAAAAATGCAGTAGCAAATGCATGACTGAGTTTTTCAAGTTATAGAAGAATTCAAGAAGCAATGCATGTACTTTAAATTTCTGTGTAGGTAAGGAACAGTTTATTTCTAAAGGGATGAAATACCAATCAATCCAATTTTATGTTACAAATTCAATTAAATAGCCACTAAGTAGAGAGATGGTTTAACATGGACAGCATTTCACACCCCCTTAAGAAAAACTGTGCTTAGAAAAGAAGATACCAAAACAGAACTACAGAATCACAGAACTGTTATAGTTGGAAGGGATCATTGCAGATCATCTACTCCAACCTCCCTGCCAAGGCAGGAGGATCACCTCGAGCAGGTGACAGGAATCATCTGGGTGGGTTTGGAATGTCGCCAGACAGGGAAACTCCACAACCTCCCTAGGCAGCCTGTTCCTAGGCAGCTCCACCACCCACAATGGAAAGAAATTTTTCCTCATGTTAAAGCAGAACTTCTTGTATTTTAGCTTATGGCCACTGCTCCTCACAGAATACTTATCACCACAAAATCATGATCATACATAATAAGAGAATAATATGATAACCATAGGCAGTAAAACACACAGCATGTCACGTACAGACATTCTGCTGTACCACAATCAGATAATTTAACCATGTCTTTCCCCTTAAACATGCTGCTTCTAACACAAGAACTTACAGTCAGCATGCAGTAACATTTTCTTCCAGACAGCAGGAAAAGGAAGTCACTCTTGGGAGTGAGGAACTGGAGTCAGGTTTGTGGCCTGCTGGATCAGCATACAGAGTAGTGCAGCAACAAAACCCACTGTACCAAGTTTCACTTGGGGAACACTGAGGATAATTCAGGTTTGCAAGTTCCTTAACTGCCACAATAATTGGACCAAAAT
This sequence comes from Hylia prasina, assembly GCA_013397195.1. Taxonomy (NCBI): domain Eukaryota; kingdom Metazoa; phylum Chordata; class Aves; order Passeriformes; family Sylviidae; genus Hylia; species Hylia prasina. The sequence continues at coordinate 1,021,293 of VYXD01006933.1, forward strand.
AGTTGTAACTAAGTGAATTAATTAACCTTGCAACTGAATGCTTCACTTTGAACACTCTGCCTGGTTTTCTTTACTAGATGCATTTTGAGAGCCTTTCACTAAAAGAAAGATAATTAACTTCAGAACTCTAAGGATGTGAGCACCTGCATTTACTATTTTTATCTCTGCTGCATTCTCACACAGTTCATGGCATTGCTAAACAAAATGACAAACATTTATAAACAAGTTACAATTGATAAGTTACTAAGAGTTACCTGAAAAATAAGGCAGGTTTTTACCACAAAATACCTTTTAAGCTGTTGCCATTTTTTAAGAGAGAAATGCAAAAATGTAATGAGGTTGACAGCAAAAGCTTCATTTTCTTGCACTCCTTCCTTGGCACATGACATGCAGAGGCTGCAGTCTGAGCTACATGTCTATCAGAAACCAAATCTGACAAGTGTCATTGCATCACTATTCTGACAAGCAGTTCTCTGCAAACTGCTGTCCTGCATGCCACTGGAATGAGCAGCGGCTTGAACGCATAGCTTATCTAAATTAAAAACAAACAAACAAATTCCTGATAGTAACTTAAAGCATCACAGCTAAAAATTTCTATTGTTTCTCTTAAGTGGTCAATCTCCAGTTTTCCTGCTGCTTCACGTGGTCATTTTACCGATGCCACATAAGCAGCTCGATTCCCACTTCTCTGCACGTCTTACTCACAGAAACGTCAACAAGAACAACAAAAAAGGCATTTAGGATAAAACTACAGGCGAGAGAAAGGAAAGCCCTGCAACTGAAGTTACGATTAATGTTTCTGAAAGACTGGCCGTACTTCCAACGCCTGGCTACACCAAGTGCGAAATCCAGTAGAGTCTACAGCAAGAGTCAGGTACGAGTACTAGGGAGGCTAACAGCAATGTGGTTTTAATAGAAGACAAAAATCCGTCTGGAAGAGCTGAATTTACAGACACCTTCCTCTTCAGCCGTGGGATGTCTCCAGGAGAAGCCAAACTTCCCAGGTTCCGCAGACCGAACGTAATTAAGCTGACTTAACAGCTGTCACCTGCGACAACCCCGGCAAACGCGTGTCTCCGCCAAGCCTGTCACGGTGACACCCACCCGGGCGGCCGCCACGGTGCCGGGAAGGGGTGTCGGGCCGGTCCCGCCGGCGCAGCCCGGGCAGGCAGAGCCGTGCGGGACCCCCGGAGGCCGCGGGCGGAAGGGAGCGGCGGCACCGCCTCCCCGCCCCGGGTAAACAACGCGCTCCGCTCCCGGCACCGACCTTCCGAGGTGAGGCGGCAGAAGGGCCTGACCAGCTCGGCGAAGCTGAGGTTGTTCCTGCGGGTGAGCCGCTCCGCCTCCTCGCTGCACAGCGCGGCCACCAAGGGCACGAACGAGTCCTGGATGAACTCCTGCACCGACTGCACGCACTGGGCCATCGCCGCCGCCGCCGCTCG